>WOXC01001300.1:0-283034 GCA_011680675.1 Gymnobelideus leadbeateri | reverse complement strand
GGCTGGGAATTTTTCTCATTTGTTATTTGTTCTAATTAGGAGCTGTCATTTAGTTTTGATGATTGTTCTTTATTACTGATATTAACCCTTGCTACCCTCAGCATGATATATTCCTCACTTTTCTTAATAGCCTACTTGCATTTTAAAAGACTCTAATTTTCATTTCAATTTAAAACAATCAATTTCTCAAACACTATTTTCTTTAAATGATATATTGAAATATACACAGATGTGTACCAAATTAAGAATGTATATTCTTTCACAATAGGGATTCTTTCATTCTTGTATTTATAGATGCCTTGCCTTTGTGCCCAATGCCTGCTATGGTGCCTGACACATAAGTGGTGCTTAATAAATGCCAGTTGATTTATTCATTAAGAAAAGCCATTATATAAATATCTAGAATTATAAAACCACTAAATTTATAAGAAACAATAATTCTATTAATATAATATTGCCAGTATAATTAACAATATTGATATTATATTAAATTATTATAATAAATTATAGAATCAGTAATTTGCATGACCAAAACATGATTCTGTCTACAAGAAGATTTAACATCTGCTTCCTGTAAAAAGAAAGCTCCCCTAGTGAGTGACAGTAAAATTTAAATAATAAAATATGACCTACCCATAACTTCTCAGAAATGAACTTATTTTATAAGGTGAAGAGCATTTCCTTCCCCAGGTACAACACATATCTCCACATAAATATTGTATCTCTTTCTCTGTCTCCATCTTTCTTTGTCACACACACACACACACACACACACACACACACACACACACACAGAGTGGAATCAGCATATTGTAGTGGAATGAAATGGACTTCAGGTCCAAAAAACCTGGGTTTGAGTTCTGGCTCCAAAAACGAATTAGTTGTGTGACCTTGGCTAAGTCTCTGAAGTTCTCTATGTCCTTATCCTGAAATGGGAATTGTAATCCTTGCACCATCAATTTGATAGGTAGTGCAATATAAATATAATACAGCTTGCATTATTTATCTCATAGATCAGCTGTTAAAAGAAAAAAAAGCACTTTATAAAAGTACCTCACAAATGTAATATGTAGTAAGAGAGCACTTTGTGTTGAGAGTATTGCAGCCCAGAAAAAGATATTGTTGTTGTTTGTCCTTTGTTTTTGAAGAGAATCAATGACATCATAGGTGATGTCTTGCCTTCTGAGTGAACTGGATTTAAGCAATATAGAGTTGTACAAAGTCATCAACCTTATTCTCTCGTCCTGAGTCATTGAAGTCCAGTGGCTGGACAAAATTCAAGATGACTGGTTATGGTCCAAAATGAAGTGGATGACCTTGGCATCTTTGATGCCTAACCAAGCTCTAAGCACTTCAGTGTTTAGATGTTGGCTTCATGTCCATTGGAACAAATTGTTCTCACTCATGCTTAGGGTATATATCCCCTAACTCAGCAACGGATTTGAGACAAGCTAGTTACCCTCGACTTGGTTTAACCCATCTGCAAAGATGGTTTACCAAGGTGTGGTTGATGCACATGCTACAGCTTCTTCGAGCCACAGGTAAGAGTTGGGTAGATCATGTGGATAACAAAGGTAGATGAACAGCCCAGAAAAGGGCTTGACAAGCCCTCACATCAGAGGTGCTAGTCCTCCCTGAACACCCAGAAAGAGATGAGGTTGGCAGTGAATGCTAAGAACATGAAAAGGATTATTTTAGCCATGTTGCGGGGTGGAGGTGGGGGTAAGAGAAGGATCAGACTATTGCCTGGGTTGAATGAGGTAATGCTAATGAATGAAGCTGAGAAAATCTACATACCAGACTCTTGTTTCATTCTTCTAAGGAGAATATTAAGGATATTTAAGGATATTAAATATTAAGGATAAAAGTTAAGGACAGAACCAAAATGGTTAGCAGTGAGCTAAAAATCAAGTTATCTGGAAAAGTGGTCAGGCATTATTTAGTTGCTCTCAATATGTTCATGTCACCAGGCTTGTGTGAATTGCATTCTAGGGTACCATAGGAAGTGGCAGATGTGATTGTTGTGCTGTTGTTGGAGACTTTTGAAAACCGATGGACAATGGAATAGGTTGCACGGGAATCCGTAGAGCCAGGCAAATGTGGTCCTAATTTTCAGACAAGGGGAAAAGGTGGAACTCTTCAAACTAGATATGTATCTTGACTTGTATTCTTGATAAAATTCTAGAACACATTATT
Source organism: Gymnobelideus leadbeateri (assembly GCA_011680675.1). Lineage (NCBI taxonomy): Eukaryota > Metazoa > Chordata > Mammalia > Diprotodontia > Petauridae > Gymnobelideus > Gymnobelideus leadbeateri. The sequence continues at coordinate 280,838 of WOXC01001300.1, read as the reverse complement.
GAGGGAGTGGTTAATGACTATCTAGAAACTGGAACAATTAATTATTAATTAAATGACAGCATAGAATCATCAAGAATAATTCATGCCAGATTAATCTCATTTGCTTTTTTGACTGGGAAGATAAACTGGTGGACCAAAGGAATGATAAAGACATAGCACATTAAGATTTTGGCATAACATTTCACAAAGTATTTCATACTATTCATGTGAACAAAATAAAAATATATGGGCTAGATGATAGAACAGTTAGATGTATTTGGAACTAGTTGAGAGGTCAGAACCAAAGAGTAGTCATTAATAGGTTGATTTCAACTTGGAAGGAGGCTTCCAGTGGAGTGCCCCAGGGATTTGGCCTTGGCATTGAACTGTATAATATTTTTATTCGATGAGAATTTGGCACAGGGCCAGGAACATAATAGGTACTTAATAACTGTTTATTGACTTATGATTGGAGACATAGATGAAACGTTTGTCAAATTTGAAGATGAAGTAGACCTAGGAGAAACAGTTAATACGTTGGATGCCAGAGTATAGGTTGAAAAATATCTCAACTGTATAGATCTTTTGGTTGAATCAAAGATAAAATTCAATAAATAAATGTGAAGTGCTGTAGTTGGGTTTCCCAAATCACTCATTGTCTGTAGTGCCTGTTACAGATATATGTATTGCTGCTGTACTAATGAATAGACTAACTGTCCAACTACTTTTCATAAACTGAACAGTAGACTTTTTTTATCAATTTTATTTTCCATGTATTTGAGTAATCATGGAGCTAACCATGTTCTGGTTACATGATGACATTAGCATAATAACATCTGCAGATAGAAGCATCTTAAGGACTTTACTTCTAAAGGGAAGCAATTCTCTTCCTTTTATACTTCTAGGACATTCTCCATGACAATGATGAAGATACCCTGTTCTATATGTTGTTTGATATTAATAATCCAAGAGTCATTAAATTAAATTATCTCCATGGTTTCATTTATCGATGAATCTTGTGTGCTTTAAAATTACAAAATATTTCTTTTTGGAGGAGAGACTGTAAAACTGTTTTACTCTACTGAACTGAATACTTTTAAAACAATCAATTAATGTGGTGGATTTTGGATTCACAGCATCATTTAGACAGTTGTTTGACTAAAGATGTGTGGTCTGCTGAAGAAAAGTATTTCTTTTTCCCTTCCTCTATTTTCTTTTAAGGATGCTCTTGATAGGTGTTTAGAACATAAAGATTTTATAAATATCAGAAAGTTGGTATATGGGCCCGCGGTTATCATGTCATTTCAGTTGCCTTTTTAGGTAGTAATATTATGTATGATTCTCATCTCACCCCTACTTGGAGGGTGGGGGAATGGCACATATTTGCTTCCCTAAACTATATTATAAAATGGTGCCTCAATTCTCTTTCAAAGTTTTATCAGCTTTAGCACAAGTTTACTCTATCTCCTTTTTCTGGCTCAGGAGTTCTTCTTAATCTTCTTAAGTGTTATTTCTGAGAATGATATGGATTATCTGGGTGTGAGATAAATTATTCTATAACCTTGTTTTTCTCTCTACTGGTTTTCACCATTTTGTAAGTGATACTATTCATAATCTTCAAATGTCCGTCTTCAAAATGACTTTATATTGCAAACTAAGTTTTCCCTGGCTGCCATATATCTTGAGTTGGCAAAAGGTCAAAATGTTTGCTAGAAAAAGCATTTTTGGAGCCTCTTTGGCCTGCTTGTTATATTGATTGCTTTTCACCACTTAAACTTCTGAAGGAAATGTTGATAAGCAGAGACAAATGTCCTCTTCTTGATAGTTGACTATCTTGGGGCTTTTGGGGAGCATAAAGAGCTTGTGTGAAAAAATCAGTCTACAGAAGTTATTAACTATGCAGTTTCTTTATTCTTCTAATTTGATGTTGATTTTGACTTTTGCTCTAATTTGTCAATAGTCTGATGACACACAATAACTGATTCTATTATTTCCAGTGTTTCGGAAAGATAATACAGTTCCTTACACATAGTAAGCGCTATATACATGTTAAAATTGTTATTATTATTATTGTATTTTTTCATCCTCATCAGCCTCGGGTTCCTTATCTCTAAAATGGGGTGCTTAAATCAAGTGACTTTTAGAGTCCTTTCTACATTTAAATTTATTATCCTAGGAACCAGTCATTTTTTCATCTCTCAAGATGTAAACAATTTTATTTTTTGTGATCTTATTCAGTGTGTACCATGTCCCATACCTTCTCTTTTTAAAGAAAGTGTTCATGATATATAGGCAAGAAGCTTTTGTTCAGTTTATAAGCCTTTGGCCTTTTTTGGTTCTTGACCATGAAGCTTACTTTCCAAATTTCTTTTTGCATTCTCTCCTTTGCTTACCTTTCATTATGCTCATTGAGTATCAAAGTACAGTAGACATTGACTTAATTTGACAGATGTTGTCAAGCTCTCCATAGAATTTCTTGACCACTTGGCATCAGTGTATAAAGTGCTGAGACGTAGATTCAGGAAGACTTAGATTTGAATATTGACTTGAACACTAACTAGCTGTATGATTCTGGGTAAGCCATCTAATGTCTCGAGGTTTCAGTTTTCTCATTTGTCAAATGGACTCATGACCTCTAGGATCTGCTCTAAACCTATGATTTTATCATCCTATGGAAAAAGATATTGTCACATAAATTGCAATTATCTTCATGTAAGTCTTTTTGGTTTTGCTTATCATGGGCGCTGCAAAATAAAATGACCAAGTGTCCTACAAAATAATATTTTTCATTGCCTTTGGGTGAATATCATCATTTGACTGAACAACTTATCTTGCATATCAGACTATAATCAAGATATTTGATGTGAAGATTTCCCCCTAAATAATAGTTTTCATTATGATACCAGTTGTGTTGGTTTTGATGAAAATAAAATTTCAGTGTTATGTAACCAAAATGACCTCTTTAATATTTTGTCATCCCTTCTCCTCTTTATTTTTAAAAATTCTTCCTCTAGCCAGAGCTGTGAAAGGGAAAGGGTAGGGCCTATGTATTCGTTAAGAACACACTCTGTGCAAGGTACTGCAGTCAGTGCTTTACAAATAATAATAACTCTTTTGATCCTCACAACAACCTTACAAGGTAGGTGCTATTATTATCCCCATTTTACAACTGAAGAAACTGAGGAAGACAAATTAAGTGACTTGCCCAGACTCACAGAACCAGTAAGTGTGGGAGGCTGGATTTGATCTGAGATCTTTCAGACTCCAATCACCCACTGCTCATTTTTACTGATGTTTCATTCCATTCTTTTCAGGATGCATTTCAGCTTTCTTTTCAATTCTTTAGAACATTTTCTTTGACACCTATCTACAGCTCCTAATCTCATGTCTTGTGATCTTTCTGTTTTCTGTCTTCAAGGAGTAATAATTTGGATACTCTCCCCATCATTATAGATCGAGTCACCTCTATACTCTAGAAGATTCTTTCTCCTTGAAGTCTTTTTCTTTTTTAACTTGTCCTATGATTTCATAGTCTTAGAGAGCTGAGGGGCAGTGAGAGCTTAATTTACTTGCACAGTTTCACACAGCCAATACATACATGAGGTTTTTTTTTACTCCATGGTCAACTAATCTATCCATCCATTCTTTATATCACATTGACTTGACACTCTGCAATGGATAAAAACTTCATTCTATGGCTAAACTTCTGATGGCAAGCCTTATCAAAATGAACAAGGAGGGTCCTTGAATGACATGCATATAGTACAGTTTGTTGTAGGGACTGTAATTGATTATTTTACAATTTACTGTCTGCTGATTCAGCCTTCAAGAGCTCAATGTCACCTCTTTTTTTTTTTTTTGCCTTTTTGGTGGGCAATTGGGGTTAAGTAACTTGCCCAAGGTCACACGGCTAGGTTTTTGTTTTGTGTGGGTTAAGTGTCTGAGGCCGGATCCGAACTCAGGTCCTTCTGACTCCAGGGCCGACGCTCTACTCACTGCGCCACCTAGCCGCCCCCCAATGTCACCTCTTTAACTCAATGATGAATCCAGTAGAACTTACTAGAAGTTTCTCTTTACATTACCATTTTTAATTCTATAAAGTACACCGTTATTTCATGTGTAAGAACTCAGTAGCTCATATTCAATTCAATAAATGTCCATAAAGTATTGTGTGCAAAGAGCACTAAACTGGGCACTGGGGAAATAAAGTTTAGATAAGACATATTCTTTAAAAAATTACTCTAGTAGGAGAAAAAGGCACACATACAGGTAAGTACACTACAACAAAATAATACAGAATAAATGCATCAGAGAAGTTCAAAAATATACTGTGTGAGGCCGGGGGAAGTGGGAAGAAGTTGCTATTGAATACTGAGATGAGGAAATTTCATGGAAGAAGAAGCTTTTGAGTTGAAATTGAAAGACTGGAGAAGAATGAAACAGATGAGAACAATATGGAAGGACACATGAAAACTCAGGACATGTTCAGGGGAAAGAGTGAACCATTTTAATTAGGGTATAGAATATGTGTTGAGGTGTAGGTGACTGAAAAGTGTTGGTAATACCAGATTTCAGAGGACCTCAAATGCCAAGTAAAGGACTTTGAACTTTATTCAGTAGGCAATAGATAGCAAAGGAATGACATGACCTGATTTATATAGAAATGCTTATGGTTGGTCTGGCAGTAGAGGGGTCTATGGGAGTAGGGAAAGAACGGAAGTAGGAAGACCTTTTAGCAAGCTAAACCAGGTCAGTGGTAATGCTGGCATGGTAGAATTGTGAACAAAGAGAAGGGGAGAAACATAAGAAAATTTTTGAAGGAAAACTGAAGAAAACTTGTGAACCAATTGCATCTGAGAATTGAGGCAGACAAAGGAGTAAAGGATAACTGTTTACTTTTGAACAGGAGTAGGTGAATGGTGGTCCTCAGTGGACTAAGTGGCTAATATTGTATCACAGTTGGTAGTTAAAGCATAACACCTGAAATCATAAACTTATGAATTTAGGTCTTTTTTCAGATATTTACTTGCTGTGTGAACCCAGGCAAGTCATTTAACTACCTCTGGCTCAGTTATTTCATTTGTAAACTGGGTATAACAGCACCTACTTCACAGTTATTATGAGGATCAAATAAGCTAACATGCATAAAGTTCTTTGCAAATCTTAAAACGTGACAAAAGTACAAACTATCATTATTAGAAATAGGGAAGTCAGAAGGAAGAGCAGGTTTGAGTTTGAGGAGTTGGTAGGCCATGTAGGTATGTACATCATGTAAATAGTGATTATCCATGTACATATAGGTGTGAGAATATCTATCTAGAGGCAATCATTGGAGTCATAGGTTTGAGTAAACTGACATGGAAGAGATTATAAAGAAGAAGGTCAAGAGCAGACCTTGGGGAACACCTCCTCTTGGAAGAGGAGTCAAGAGGAAAATAAAGGAGAGGTCCCTTCTTTTCCTATTTCCTAACAATTGAAGAGGAAACAAAAGAAGCTATCAAGAATTAACTTGCCTAGTTATATGATCCCCAAATTGATAACTTAGAGGAAATGAATGAAAACTTACAAAAATATAAGATACCCAGTGTAACAAAAAAAGTAATTGATCAAATAAGCCAATATCATAAAGAAAGAAATTTAAGATCGTATGTATTTTCAATGAATTTTATCAACCATTAAAAGGGCAATTAATTCCAATACTATATAAACTGTTTGGAAAATTGAAAAACAAGAGGTCCTGCAAACTCTTCCTATTATACAAATATGGTTTTGATACCTATACCAGGGAGAACTTAGTAGCTCATATTCAATTCAACAAATGTTCAGAAAGCATCTACTGTGTGCAAAGAGCACTAAACTGGGCACTGGGGGAAATAAAATTAAGATAAGATACAGAAAGCCAACTTTAAATCAATATCCCTAGCTGAATATTGATGCAAAAACTTAAAAAAATAAAATATTAGCAATTAGTCTACAATAACATGTTAAAACCAGTACAAAACCATATGCCCAGCAAAGTGTATACTGTATGTTTAACTGCCTTAGAATCATATGGGCTAATTTATTGCAAAAGATTTCTTTTAAGGAATTTTAATGTCTTTCCTCCTTTAAGTTTATCATTTTGCTCAAGCTTTGTTTTTATCATGTACATCATTTGGCAGTTTGATTTAGGGTGATAATTTCTGAGGTTCCTTGTAAGGAAATAATCACAATCCCTAGCGTCCATGTAGTCTTCTAAGGGTCACAAAAGTTTTACATTTGTTATTTCATTTGATTCTTACAACAACACTGCAAGGGATATACTATTATTATCCTTACTTTATAGGTGAGGAAACTGAGGCTGAAAGAAGTTAAATGATTTTCTTAGGGTCACATAGTGAATCTCAGTCAAGATTTGAATTCCGGTCTTCCTTACTCCAAGTCCAGCACTCTATCCATTGTACCACTTAGCAGCAAGTTTCATTCAAAATTGTTCTGCTGAGTAACTGGCTCTGTGTATAGCAGATATAAGCATGTAGCATGCCTTATATAATTATAGCACATTATTAATTTATGATGATTAATCATAATATAATTATAAAAATATAATTATAATTAATAATTAATCATAGTCAATCAAGCAATTAATCAATCAACACTTATTAAATGCATTTTATGTGCCAGGCACTGTGCTAAACACTAGGGAAATTTCTTATATAATTAGCATTTGAAGTATATGGAAGCTAGAAAGAGTTGAGGAATGAATAAAAGTATATATTTTTAGACTTATGAAGAGCTATACTGTTGCTCTACAAAAGATAAAAGGATATTAAGAATGTGATGCATGAGGGGGGAACTAAGAGACTTTGCTGTTGTTCATTCATTCAGTTGTGTTCAACTCTGTGATTCCATGAACAATGAGAATGACCAATACGCCAGGCCCTCCTATCCTTTATTCTCTCTTCAAGTCTGTCCAGGTTTATGTTCATTGCTTCCATGACACTATCCATCTCATCCTATCCTGTCCCCTTTTCCTTTTGTCTTCAATCTTTCCCAGCATCAGAGTCTTTTCCAATGAGTCCCACCTTCTCATTATGTGGCCAAAGCATTTAAACTTCAGTTTTAGTATTCATCCTTCCAATGAGTAGTCTGAATTAATTTTTCTAAGTATTGACTGATTTGATCTCGTTGCTGTTGAAGGAACTCTCAAAAGTTTTCTAAGAATTTATTAACAACAGAGGGATTAACTGTTTTTTTCCTTCTCATTCAGATGTTTTGTTGTTAGTTACAATCACCTTTTAAAATACTTTAGATTAAGGCTAAGTCCTTTTCCTAAGTTATTCATACTGCATTCAATAGCTGTAATCACCTTTATAAATACTTTAGATTAGAGGTAAGTCATAATAATACTATAGTCATTGTGATCTAGTGATTCCCAGTTTATAAAATTATTAAGCCATGTAAGACCATGTTTATATGCACAAACCAATTCAGCTATTCTTGAATTACTTGACTTTTGGAGGGTAGTGATGGGGTAGTTAAGAACTGGTCTTCATTTTGTATTTTGACATAGCTAAGAAAGAAACTAAAATTTCCAAGGAGAAGGAGAAGGCATTAAAAGTTGATTTACATGCAAATAGCAATGTCCTACATGCTACAAAGTTTCTACATGCAAATAGCAATTTTCAGTCAAGCATTGGAAACAGATAGTAATCATAACTGTGAACATGAATGGAATGAGCTCTCCCATAAAATGGAAGCGGATAGCAGAATGGATTAAAAACCATAATCCTACAATATGCTGTTCTTTCCAGATTCTTTCCAGGCTTTTGCCATTGCTTTTAATCCCAATGAATAATGCAACTGGTTGTATGGATTTAGTGTTATTATGGTTTGGTAATAAATATTAAAACAAAATGACATTAACTGGTCATGGCAAAATGTGTATTGTTTCAGTTCACGTTTTCTTTATGCATAAAGTTAATTATGTAATTAGCTTGAAATAAAAATCAGCAAATGAGTCAGTAAATTTAGTTCTCAGGAATGGTTCCAATTGGACAGGTTGACAATCTTTGAATGGTGCCAATTGGACAACTTTTAAAACGTTTTTTGTGAACAGAACAGAGAGGCATGGAATACTATTGTCTTATAAGAAATGACAAACAGGATGCTTTCAGAAAAACCTGGAAATGAACTGATGCAAAGTGAAGTGAGTAGAACCGGGAGAACAGTCTATATAGTAAAAGCAATATTGTACAATGGTTCTGTGAATGACTTAGCTCTTCTTAGAAATACAATGATCTAAGATAATTCTGAAGAACTTATTATGAAAAATGCTATCCACCTCCAGAGAAATAACTGATAGAGTCTGAATGAAGATAAAAGCACAATTTTCTTTTCTTTCTTTCTTTTTTGGTCTTTAGCAACATGAATAATATGGAAATGTTTTGCATGACTGCACATGCATAATCTGTATCAAATTACTTGCCTTCTTAAAGAGGGGGTGGGGGGATAGGAAGAGAATTTGGAATTAAAAGTTTTTAATGAATATTAATTTTTTTACATGTAATTCAGAAAAAATTAAATAAAAGGGGTGGGGGGAAGAACAGAGAAGCAGATATAGTCACTGTTTGAGAAGCAGATATAGTCACTGCCACCAGTTTTGTTCCACAATGAGGAATGGTAGAATTGGGTCCATAATCAGATATTCAAGGCTCAAAATCCCACTTCATTAGAACATTGGCACCACATTGGAAGCATACCATCTAGCCTTAATTGGGATTTTAGAGCCTATCTTTACCAACATTCATATTTTACAGAGGAGGACCAGAGAGAGAAAGCAACTTGCCTAAGATCACATAGCTAATGGTTGAACTAGAACTCAGGTCAAGCTCCTAAGTTAGTATTATTTTTTTCATTGTACTACTTACCTCAGGGGTGGGGAACCTGCAGCCTTGAGGATACATGTGGCCTTCTAGGTCCTTGGGTGTGGCCTTTTGACTGAGTCCAGGTTTTATAGAACAAATTGATTTATTAAAGGTATTTGTTCTGTGAAGTTTGGATTCAAAGGGTTGGCCTTGAGGACCTAGAAAGCCACATGTAGCCTTGAGGCTGCAGATTCTCTACTCTGATCTATCCTTTTCCTTTCATTTCCTAGTGGAGGAAAGGAAGAGGCATGATGTTTTCTGATACCTTTTTCACCTTAGAAATTTGGAAATCAAATGCAAAAGTATAAGCCTGTGAAGTTCTCCACTTGTATAGACTAAGTAGAAGCCTTTTGGCAGTTGGTAGAGCCTTCTCACCCTGGAACATCCCTCTGCCATGAAAACCTTTCTTTAGCTGGTGAGTTTCTTCTAGGACCTTCATTTTTGGGACAGGCTCAGGCTGGCAATGCTTCACTCACTTCATTTTTGCTTCTCTCTCTGGACTTTGCCACCACACTCCCCATGAAAGTACTTTACCCACTCTTACCCTTCATCTCCCTTTTATGTATTATCTTTTCCCATTACAGTGCAAGCTTTTTGAGGGGAGGACTATATTTTTACTTGTATTTGTTGTGTCCTCAATGCTTAGACCAATGCCTGGCTTGCTTGCTACCATGATGTTGGTCTTCCCTATAACTCATTTCCATATAGGCTTCACAGTCTGGTGATTAACACATTAGAAAGGAAAATATTTGTCACCTAATTTAAATGTTCTAATTAACAGTCATTATTATTTTTAATATAATCCAGTTGCAATGCAAACATTAGAGCAAATAATTACAGCAAACCAAGAGTCAGACAAATCCAAGACAAATCACAGATTTGGTGGTCTCTTCCAAAGAAAGTTTTAAATTGTAAAAATTTATTTCCAGTTGTACATCTTTGTGGTCATTTCTTCTGTGAAAAGAAGTTTCCCTTAATTTGCCCAGAGAAACAATCATTTGTAAATTGTATTTGTAAATAATACAATTTTGTACCATTCCATCTAAGAGATAGAAATGTATTTGATACATTTTGAGTTTACATTTAATTGGCAACATGGAATAACGGATAACGGGCTGACCCAAGAGATGGGGAGCCATTGGTTCAAGTGTCTGACATTTACTATGTGGTCTAATTTCTTAGTGCCCCAGGTAGCTCCTATAATCAAAACATGCAATCTTTGTTTGGAAAGTGACAATATTTGAAAAAATGAGAACATCAATAAAATATTTATATTTAAAAAGAGACTATAAGTTTCTTGTGAATTACTGATTTGTATTACTTCTCCACAAAATCAGAGGTCTGGACCAAAGAAGAAACTTGAAGAAACTCTCTCTCCTACCAATAAAGTCAAGAATATTTTCTATGGCAATAGTGGGAGTGACATCATTGTGTCTTAACATTTTTGAGTTATTATATAGGTCAAAGGATTTAGAGCCAAAAGGACTTTAAATATTATCTTATCTAATTGTGCCAAACTCAAATAGGAATAGATCCCTGCAGACCCCATATTGACTTAGAAAACCACTAATTAACATTTATTTTGTATTATATTTTTATTTATTTTGTTAAACATTTCCCAATTACACATTAATCTGGTTCCAATTGCACTGGGGAGTTTTGTGGAAAGGACATTTGACATATCTTATTCTAGTACTATTTACTCATTTTTACAAAAGCAGAAAAAGATGCCCCAAAGAGGTAGAATGACCTACCTAAGGTCACACAACTCATAAACAGTAGGATATGGAGTAGAAAAACTGAAAAATTGGACTTCCAAACCAAAAAGGAAAAAAGCATAACATTTCATTACTTATACTTAAATGGGAAAAAAAATCTTGGTTTGTGGTCTGACAAAAGAGTAATATTGGTAATATTTATATCCAGTGGTCTTTCCCCATTTTGCATTCTTCTTTCTCTATGGATGTCCCAATGGTTCATTTGCTGGGATTTGCATTCCTGGCCAAGTGGTACTTCCTGAACTTCTGGAAACTCGACCTTGACCACCTTAAGTAGTACTACCTTCTTTTCTCCTCTAGGACCTGTTGCTTCCATGTTTCTTTCCAGTCCATTAAAGCCTATCTGTCTGATATTCCCTCCACTTATAGCTAGACTTTTTGTATCTTCCAGGGTGACAATATGCAGACTTGTTAAACAGACTTATTTGGGGAAGAGAACAGATCCCAAGCACTCTGTCACCTATCTCTTAATTGATGTGAGTTCTTCTTATAACACTTCAGATCAAAACCCATGAGCACCTTCTATGTGACTCCTGTTCATATCTTCCCATGAGTTCACCATAAAAGACAAGATTTTCCCTAGATCTAGTGACAGCCCATGGGTACCATTGGAAAATTCAAACTATTTGTTATTTTTTTTTGTATACAATGTATACACTTCTTTCTATGATCATACATTTCTCAACTAATACATCTTTTACCCCACTTCTTGTGCACCAGTCATCATTGTGAATATACTTATAATTCATTATGCACATTTCCATTATATTTGGATCACCTACAACTTTGATTCTTTGGGGACTGTAGTCTTATTATGATTCACAACCAGATAGTATTATTAGAAAAAGAGGTGTTAGGACATAAAGTAATTGATAGGGTTTTTGAACTGCTCAGGTTATAATCAGCTCTTCCCTAGTCTGACTATATCTAGAGTTCTGTCTTCAATTCTGGGTCATACATTTTAGGAATGTCATTGATGAGTTAGATTATATCCAGATGAGGGCAAGTAGGGTGGTGAGGGATCTCAAGAAGATCAATCAAAAGAAGTAGAGATGTTTAGCCTAGAAGAGAGAAAACTTCAGAGATATGATAACTGTATTCAAATATTTGAAAAGCACATGGGAAAAGCATTAGATTTTTCTGCTTATCCTCCAAGGGCAGAAGTAAGAGTAATAGGTAGAAGTTATAAAAACTCAGATTTAGGCATGATGTAAGGAAAAGCTGCTTAACAATTGAAACTCAAAGTAGAATGAATTGCCATGGAATGTAGTGTATTTCCCTTCATTGAAGGTCTTCAAACAGGGGATGGATGACTGCTTGAGTATGCTGTAGAGGTCCCCTGAGGTCCTAGCAACTTTGGGATTCTGTAATTCTCTGAATTAAAAAGGTGGCTTTTGTTTTAAGGGAGTATGGTGGCATTGTTGAGAGAACTATGCGATTTACCAAATAAAATTAAATTCATTCTTTTTCTCTTACTCAATTATGGACCAAACTCATTGCCTATCTTTAGTATCTATGTAGATATATGTACTTTAATTAAATCAATGGATTGTGCAGTTGCACTGGATTTGTTTCAACCATTTGGTTTTTCCTTTGTTGGATAGGTAGGTTCTCAGGTAGCATGTGTATTTCAACAGTAGCCAGGGGAATTAAACTACATGTCAGGTAGATGAATGATATCTTTTTGGTAGACAGTCTTTGTGGCATTCCTCAAAGAGCACAATTCAAGCAGGTCTTTATATAAAGCTGCTCTTCTTTGTGGTAAATGGAGAAAATGCTCCCTTTTAGTCACTTTTAATAATTTTCTTTATTGTAAGCCACTTCCTTATTGAATTTCTCTTGACCAACAAAATAACATTTCCCCCTATAAATGAGCGATTTGAAGTACCAGGTCTCACATAAAACTATTATTAGGGTAAATTATCCAGGTTTTCTTAATTTCTGAAATCTCCATAAAAAACCAGCTTCCTAAGTTCCCAAGCTTGGATACAATGACCAGTCTCTTCCATCTGTTTTGTTATAGTTCATTAATTTGTAATTTATTTTAAATGATCATAATGACATGATTCAAAGGTTCCTCTCCACCCTTGTCTTCCAATCACACAGACACATACCATGTGTTTTCCTCTACCTAGTTCGTTGTACAATATATATGTGTATGTATGTATAAATGTATACATATAACTGATATAACTGTTGAAAACCTCCACACGTTGAGACAGTGTTTTTTTTTACTTCCTGTTTGTAGATTTGTAAACCCATTAACTAAGGAAACAATTCTTGCTCCAATGAAACTTATACTACAGCCCATTGACCTTGTGATTGTTTTATTTACTGAGACCATGTGATCTGATTCCATCAGAATTCAATCTGATGGGAGATTTCTGCCCAGGAACCTTCATCAGACTTGAATGCTGTGACATTATTATGTGTGCTCATCTTCAGCCCCAGGCAGGTTTCATTCCGCTATTAACTCATCCCTGACATGGCATTTATAGCTGAGATAAATGACTTTATACTTCCATATTATTTATAACAGTTGTTTGCATTACTCATCTCACCATGCTATTCATTTCAACAACAGGGATCAGGACCTTTTGTTGGTACTTTCTCTTTTGTTTCCTTTGTTGGGTGAGAGAGAGTGAGTCATGGGGCTCCAGAGGGCAGTGTTGTGTTGGAAGCCTCTGGTGTTCTGCTCTCTGACTCTACCCTCCCTGTGGGTTTCATACAATTGAATGCCAACCATTCACAAGCAGACTTGCAGAAATGGCTTTACTCTGTTAGTCCACAATGGCATTGACCACTTAGCTTTTATGACTTCAGCGTTTACATAGAAAAAACAACTAGAACTGAACTAGCCCACACATTGCTATTAATATTCAGGTCCCACCGAATGACCTTGAAGAGGAAAAATTATTTTTTAGTGAATCATGTGGCATTGCTGAATATATCTGCTTTTTAATGTAATGCCATGCTCTGGGATAAAAATTTTAGAATATTAATGGCACCAGAAAGTTTTGGAATCTCTTTGAATTTCAAGACCTGAATGCTCTTTACAATTGCTCAAATAAAGAAAGATATGTTTACTCTAAAAAGTAAAATCAATACAGTAATATTTGTTCTGGTCACCATCATTCACAATAATCATTTGGATCTCCCTATCCAAAAACCATTTCCCCTTATTGCTTATGTGCTTGAACCTGCACTAAAGGTTTGACTTGACGGAGAAAAATAACCCTACCAAGAAGTAAAGGCAGGTCTAGCCTCCTCTGATCACTTTTCTTTTTCTTTCTTTCTTCCTTTCTTCCTTCCTTCCTTCCTTCCTTCCTTCCTTCCTTCCTTCCTTCCTTCCTTCCTTCCTTCCTTCCTTTCTCTTTCTTTCTTTCTTTCTTTCTTTCTTTCTTTCTTTCTTTCTTTCTTTCTTTCTTTCTTTCTTTCTTTCTTTCTCTCTTCTTTCCTCCTTCCTTCCTTCCTTCCTTCCTTCCTTCCTTCCTTCCTTCCTTCCTTTCTTTCTTTCTTTCCTTCTTCCTTCCTTCCATCCTTCCTTTCTTTCTTCTCTTTTAGTCCCATCTGTCTCTACATAAATAAATATTAAATAATAATAAATATAATAAATGATCTTTATTCCTAGTTGTCTATCTCTATATATCTGTCATCTATACTTATGTCTGTTTCACTGCTTATTGAACTTCCATCATACCAGTATAATCCTGGAAGTGGTTGAACCACTGAATAGAGGCTGCCTACTGTCCTGGACTAGTAGACTTACAACCTAGTCTCAGTTCTATTACTATAAAACTCATAAACTTTCGATAAATCAGTTAACCTCTCTAGAACTCAGTTTCTTTATCTGTAAAATAAAGGCTTGGGCTAGGTGATCTCCACATTCCCTTCCAGCTCTAAGGTTTTAGGATGGCTAATAATACTGTGCCCGGGCAAGTCACTTAACCCTGTCTGCCTCAGTTTCCTCACCTATAAAATGAACTGGAGAAGGAAATGGCAAACCACTCCAGTAACTCTGTCCAGAAAACCACCTCCAATGTGGTCATGAAGAGTTGGACACAACTGAATGACAACAAAGTAATGCTGTCAGGGCAAGGGAACAGCTATGCCTACCATGGAAAAAGTTTCTTCAGGTCATGTTTTAATTGTTTTTTAAATGTTTCTCCAAAAGCTAAGAAAGAATCCAAATCTTTGTGTTAATTTATTTGTAGGTTCAAAACTCTCCTTTCCAATGGTAGCCATATCTACAATCATTCTCCTGATGATATTTGTTTCTCCAAGCCAAGTAATTTCCATAGATGAATAGTCTTGCCATGCTATTGATACCCGATGCCTCCTCAAGGATCCAAAGGGCCAAGCAGGAGCATGACTTGACCGAGTCACTATCACAAAAGCCACAGACCACCCTGATGAGAACTACTCTAAGCCTTGGTAGGTGCTGGCCTGGCCCTCTTAGAGGAGCCTGTTATCTAACAGAAGCAGCTTTGTGGTCTGACTCACCTGCCATAGGCATTATGATGCCCACCACTCAATCAGTCTTGGCAAGGTGGAATGTTTGCTTCCCTGATTTAGGAAGCAAATTGCTTCCAGCTATCTCTGGGGAGAATCATTTTGGCATCATAATTTAAAAGGGAACGTTAGGGAATTCTCTGGAAATGACAGAGCTCGATGAGCTTTCTCCTTGTTGTTTTTAAGGCCAAAACCCTTTTTCAGAGGCAAGATCATTAACTCTCCAAACTAAGGATTTATAAATACCCAGACTTATAGAATGCTAGAACTGTAAGGGACCTCAGGGATAATGGGACCACCTATCTATAATCACAACACAGTTAGCAAAGGGTTGTAAAATCATGAAACCATTCCTTCTCCAACACAACCTTTGGGGGAAAGAAAAAAGCATAAAACTAGACTCATTTAGATGGAGATGGTGTTTAGGCTTTTTTGAAATATCTTTGAAGTAGAGACGGGCAGTGCTTTCTTTGAACTAGAGAATAGGTTTATCACTACAGAATATTTTATTTTGCTAGCAATGGCCATATTTATTGGACAGCTAGATGGCATAGTGGATTGAATACTGGACTCAGAGTCAGGAAGATCTGAATTTGAATCCTGCCACATATGTATGTACATATAAACATACATATGTGTGTGCCTGTGTGTATACATATAATGTGTGTATATGCAAATCTAGTGGCAGCTAGGTGATGCAGTAGATATAGTGAGGGGCCTGGATTCAAAAAGACTCATCTCCCTGAGTTCAAATCTGTCTTCAGACATTTACTAGCTCTGTGACCCTGGCCAAGTCACTTAATCCAGTTTATCTGAGTTTCCTCATCTGTAAAATGAGTTGGAGAAGGAAATGGAAAACCACTCCAGTATTTTTGCCAAAAAAAAAAAAAATCCCAAATGGGGTCACAAAGAGTTGGACTTGACTGAAATGACTGAACAACAAAATTTGCAAACCTTAAAGCTAAAGTTTGCAAATCTTAAATGTAAGCTTTTAAAATCATTGTCCATAGCATTGTATGTCAGAGTCGTGCTGGCTGTTTAATTCTTGTTTTCAAGTTCAGTGCTTTATCCACTACAGCATACTGCCTCATACTGTGCTGAGCTGGCTTACACCTTTAAGGCACATTAGCTATAGAACTCCGGAGAAGTAAAGATTAGAACTAATGTCTCCAAAGGATGATTTAGGATTTTCCAAAGAAATTCTAGACATGACATTTTTGTTCCCTAATATCTTGAATGAGAGGCAAGTCTTGGAGTAGGAAGGTATCAGCTTGGGGATGGGAGCCAGATTCAGGCACAAGAATAACCAGAGATATTCTGCCCTCTCCATCCCTCCTCCCTGCCCCTCCAGTCAATCCTACCTTATTTCCCATGTCAAAGGAGACTCTATGAAACCCAGACAGATTTCAAAGAACCTTTTCCTAGGATCACAAATTTGGATCTGAAAGGGATTTAAGAGGTCATTAAGGCTAACATCTTTATTTATAGAAGAGGAAACTGAAGCATGAAGTTCTGAGAATGGAGGCAACATAAGGATTTCTCTTTGTTCCACAGGTAAGTTAGGTCACTTAGGGGCCCATTATCTGCTTCTATAACATGCTGACAACAAGGAGATAGAAATATTATATTTTTGTTATTTCCAACAAGGACCTGGTAATCTAGCTAGAGGAGTGCAAGATATGGAGATGAATTCAACATAGAGTTCTACACGAGTTAAGGAGAGGCTCTGGCTTACACTGACAAAGTTAGTTTTGAAATTAGGATTGCTAATAAATCTGCTTTTCTAAGAAGCAGCTGGAACGCTGCTATTTCAGTGCTCCTCCCCCTTGCAATATCTTCCTTCCATCTTACCTCTCCATTAGATTCTTCAGTCCTTCCAAAAGTATTTTTCCATTCTCACAATCACCCTCCTCTTCACCCTTCCTCTTTCAGACTCTTTTATCCACTCATTGGCAAGGTGGAACCAGAATAGAATGTGGAAGGTTTAAAGAGTTTCTCATCAACATTAGAGAATTTCCTCTATGTCAGGACTGAGCACTGTATGCCAAAAATGAAATGCTCTTAGTGTGTTCCACATTGCCCTCAGCTCATTCCTTCCAAACTGTGGGGTGGTACTGGGGCCCCATTAACTATTTCCAAAGGCTCAGGCCAAGCCCAAAACAAGTCTGTAAGAAGTAATTTGGGCTTCCAGGTAGTTATTGTCTCAGAATGGTTCTGGACTATCAGGTCCCTGGAAGGCCAGGTTGGTTCCAAGGCTTCTCTTTTCCTACCTTTGACACATATTAGCTGTATGACCTATGATTTTAACCTATTTAACCTATCAGTTCCCCAAGTCAACTTCTGTACTATCAATTGTAGAGGAGTGGCTAATATGCATCAACAGAGGAAATTTCTTCCAACTTGAGTTCCCTATACTCAAAAGTTTGAGCCAAGAAAAAAATACCCTAAATGTCTAAGAATTGTCTGTTAAATAATTAATATGCATCTATTACATGCAAAATACCTATCATTTTTTCCCCTAAGTGTGAAAACCTATTCTAGAAGGAAGGCAAGAAATCCAAGTTGTTATCACTGGGAAAAAAGCAGTGCTTTCAGTTCTCTGACAACATAATGAAATTACTAGCCTGTCGCATTCTTGTACCCAGTTGACACATCATCTAAACTTGTCTTGGTTTAAAATAACAATGATAGTGATAGTAATAATTTAATAAAATACTGAATGCTTTCTGAAAACACAAAACTTAGCAGCCCTTAGTTGTCCTTAACAGCCTACAATCTAATTGAAATGAAATAAAATTATTCTAAAGCACCTTTGACTATACCCAAAAAAGTCACTGCTGATAGATTCTACAATTCTGGCAGATTAAAATTCATATTGTATCAAAAAAGAGGCATTGTGGCATAGAGAGGATGGTCCACTTTTGACACACTACTGAATATGTGAAGGACAAATGATTGAACATCTCAATGTGCCACAGTGGTTCCTCCCCCTCCCCCCCAAGACTATTAGTTGTAGAGGAGTTGCTGACCTGTAATGATATTGGTGGGTTTTTTTATTTTAAATTTTATTTATTTCATTCTGAATTTAAGAAACAAAACAAGCATTTTCATAACTTGGTATGTTAGAAAAAAAGATGATTACACATGAAACTGCAAATCTATTATGTACAACTTGTTATTCCTTCTAAACATGTAATAAAGTTATCATGTAGTAGTGGTGTTTCCATACTAGCAATTACCTACACAGGTGGAATCACAAATTGGGATAAAATCCAATTGCATCAGAAAAGGAAATGTAAATTTTCTGGGTCATGCTATGTTGTGGTAGAACTAGTCATAACAACAACAATAATAACTACTGACATTTATATAGTTCTTTAAAGTTTGCAAAGTTATTTGTTCAGTCTTTTCTGACTCTTTGTGACCTCATTTAGAGTTGTCTTGGCAAAGATCCTGGAATTATTTGCCATTTCCTTCTCCAATCATTTTACAGCTGAAGACACTACAGACAGATAGGGTTAAGTGACTTACCCAGGGTCACATAGCTAGTAAGTGTCTGAGGCCAGATTTGACTTCAAGAAAGTCTTCCTGACACCAAGCCCAGAACTGTGCCACTTAGCTATCTCAAAGTTTATAAAGTACTTTATCATAATCAAATCAGTACTGTCATTGCTACTGCAAGGTGTATATCAATCAACTCCTTATGTCCCCTTTTGCCATCCCTGTAATTGTGATGGCCTCTTCAAGGCCATCACTCCCCAATATGTATTGTCTCCTATTGAAAACATAAGGAAGGCTAGGAATTGTCTTCACTTTTGCATTTGTATTTCCAGTGCTTAGCTCAATGCATAGTACATAAGGGCTTAGAAACAGTTTTTCTTTTGTTTCTTCTTTCAAGTCAAAAAACAACCCAGTGAGGTAGTTATCAAAAATATTATTGTTCCCATTTCACAGATGAAGAAACTGAATCTCCATGGGGTTAAATAACTAGCCCATCACTGTAGCTAGTAAATAAATGTAATATTTAAAAGATTTTTCCACTTCTGTATTTTGAATGGTTTGGCAAATGCTAGTTACCCTACAACACATTTTATCTACTGATTTTAATTTCCTGAAAAATTATGCCCAAATTAGCTCATTACTAGCCCATATTTTACAAGCTTTAATATTGGCTCTGGTTCCTTTCCTCAGCATTGTAAATGTGTCAAACTAGCATTCTCTCTCTCTCTCTCTCTCTCTCTCTCTCTCTCTCTCTCTCTCTCTCTCTCTCCCTCTCTCTCCATATATATGCTAACACATTGCCATTGTAGTTAACTTGACATATACATATGTATATATATATATATATATATATATATATATATACACACACATACATACATACACATACACATTTATGTATATGTATTTGCAATTTCAATTAGTAAGTTCTTTGGGGGATCTTTATTGTGCTCAGAGAGGCACAGCATGGTTTAAAGAGCTACTCATGATATAACAAAAAGAGGAAAGCTAAGCTAAAGAGACATGTTTCAAAAGGAGAATACATTTCTTCAGATAGTTGAAACCTTAACAGAGATAGAACTAAGTCCTATTAATAGGCCTGTTCTCCATTGCCTACTGCAATGATAAATATATGCAAACAGTTAACTCCATTACGCGGGTCAGCTGTTTGGAATTTGTGTGGCTCTGGCTATAAGGGATAGATCGTGAAAATATCAGCACAAATTGATCCCTACAGCTGACAAAACTAAAGCACATTCTACCAAAGGAGAGTCAGTAGAGTTCTTTGAATCATTTCATTTATAAAAGAGAATGCATTTATAGAAACTGATTATCTAGGTCCCTTCCTAAACCGCCTTCCCTTGCTTATCTTTGGTCAAATCAGCAAACATTCATTAAGTACCTACTATGTGCCAAAAAAAAAAAAAAAGCCAAACTTAACTCACTTGACTCACTTCTTAAGGAGGCCTGTTGGGGCAGCTAGGTGGTGAAGGGAATAGAGCACCAGCTCTGGAGTCAGGAGAACCTGAGTTCAAATGTGGCCTCAGACACTTAACACACAAATACACACAGACATAAACTAGCCTTGTGAGCTTGGGCAAGTCACTTAACCCCAACTGCCCTACCTTCTCCCCTCCAAAAAAGGAAAAAAAAGAGGCCTATTCATTGAATGGGCATTACCTCACTTAAAGTGAAAACCTGAAAAGACCTTAGCCTAAAAGTGCCAGGGTCCCCCATTGCATTCTGGACCATCTCTAGTTGTCTTGTTCTTTATCTGGTCACTGGACCTAGATGACTCTGGAGGAGAAAGTGAGGCTGGTGACCTTGTACAACCCTCCCTCACTCAAATCAAAGTCAACTGCAAGTCATGCCATCGTTTTCTTGATGTCATGGTTCTCTTAGAGAACGAAAGACAAACACAACAACCACTATGTGCCAAACCCTGTGCTAAGTGCTGGTGACATAAAAAAAGGTGAAAAGAGGGCACAATCAAATGGGGGAAGACAGCATGCAAACAGGGGTGGCCAAATAAGATCTAACTGGGGGAGGTGATCACCCAGGGGAAGCACTAGCATGAAAATGCATAGGTGAGATTTTAGTTGAGACCTTTAGGAAGTCAGGGAAGTCAGGAAGTGGAGACAAGAAGGAGAGAATTCCAGGTATGGAGGACAGCCAGTGAAAATGCCCAGAGTCTGGAGAAGTATCTTGTTCCAGGATCAGCAAGGAGGCCAGTGTCAGCAGACTGAACTAAAGTCACTGTCACTGGACTGGGATATATGGAGGGGAGTAAATTGTAAGGAGACTGGAAAGGTAGGAAAAGGCCAGCTAATGAAGGCTTTTGAATGCCAGACAGAGGATTTTACATTTGATCTTGGAGGTGATAGGGAACTTTTGAAGTTTACTGAAAAGGGTCAGGGGAGAACGATATGGTCAGATCTTTGGTTAGATCGGTTTGACAACTGAGGGAGGATGGACTGGAGTGGGAGAAGACTTGAAACAGAGGAACCAGCCACAAGACTATTACAATAGTTCACACACATGGTTTCTCCACTGTGTATCTTTAGTGGATGGTGGGCAGGGATTCCCAGAAGGAGAGAAATGTAAGTTAGCCCACTTTACTACTCTTTAGCAGCACTAATAAACCTAGGGAAAGAGGTTCAAGTAAATCTCTAAGACTGAGAAAAAGAAAAAAAAACTTTCAATGGACATGCCAGTCACACTATCCCTGTCCCCCACTGCCCTGAATAATTTAGAATTATTTATAAGCATCTACTCTGTGTTTAGCACTAAGAAAGGTGAGGGGAAGAATACAAAAGAAGCAGTAAACAAGAGCTATGCCCTCCAAGAGTCTTGTTGGCAAGCCAAGATATACTCAAATGAAAACAATTAAGGAACAATATCACAGGTAGTGCATTACCAAGTGATAAATTGTGTCATACAGACTATTGGTGCTGTAGGAATTCAGAGAAAGGAGAGATCAATGTAGGCTAGAGTAATCACAAGAAGGATTTTAACTGAGCCTTGAAAAATGAGTTGAATTTAAATAAGGAAGGAGGTAGAGAAGGGCCTTTGCCTTTGTGGAGAGCCTGTATGTAGAATGATAAGCTGACTCACCAGACTTGTAGAGGGTGCATATTGAGGAACAGAGCTAAATAATTAGATAAGTATGTTAGAACTAGGTTAGATTATAGAGGACCTTGAATAGTAGGCTGAGGAGTTTAGACTTGATCCTATAAGCAATAGGGAAATACATTCATTTATTCAAATATTTATTCAGTTCTTGCATTGTGTGTGTGCTGAGGCAGATACAAAGATAAGTAATAAAGCCCTGCCCTTAAGAAGCTTATACTTGAATGGATTCTTGCATGAAGGATTAACAATGAAAAAGCTGTTTTGCCTTTGAGCTAAAGTACAGCTCATTGGAGGTAGAGAGGATTTTCATATTTGTCAGCCATTCTCTCTGACTCTAAAAACTGACCACCTCTTTCCAATCTTTCCAATTACTTAGCCCTTCTGCATTTTTTGGCAACTGATTTTCACATTTCTGTATCTTATGACCATGTGTGTTCATCTGTCTTCCTAATCTCTTCAAAGGATTAAAAGTGCTTCAAAGATGGGGACAACATCTCCTTCTCCTGTTATCTTCTGGTAGTGAAGGGAAATAGTACTTGATGTGAATTAACTAAGCAAAAACACACTGCTCCTAGCTGGCAAAGCTAAGATAGTCTTTGCTTTCATATTTGTTAAATCTATTTTATCGTGTAAGTGCAATGGAAATTGGTTTTAGAAACACACACATACATACACACAAATATATCATGCTAAATGCTGATGCACAGGGGTAACAAATCTTTCAGCAAGAAGATTACCACACCTTTAAAAAAAAAAAGAAACAAAAAACAACTTCATGACAGAATCCTACTATTTTCCTCCCTAAAATGATAGCATTTTATGCCTAGGGTAGAAATAAGAAACAATGGGAGCTGTGTCATTGCAGAGACAGCCCACAGCCTTCTAGACAAACCAGATCATTTGCAGGAATAGCACCAGATAAAAGGACTTCTTGGGCCTTTTCCACATCACTGAATCAGGTGGCATTATTTTCAAAAGCATTGGTACAGTCATTTTACTTAGCATCCAGTAGACATTTAGACCTCTGACGACAATGAAAAATGTGAAAATTCCTCATGTACCCTAAGAAGCATGAATATTTTCCCATGTTGTATATCTTAAAGAATTTACCACTAAAATAATAATTAACACTTACCTCCATTGGATTTCAAGGCCTGGATTCAAATTCCACTCTTCCATTTGCTGCTTAACCTTAGGGAGTCATTTAACCTTTCTGAGCCTCAGTTTCCTTATCTGTAAAATGAGGGGGTGAGACTAGATGTTTTCTGAGGTACCTCTCACATCTAATTCTATGATCTGCTCTTTCCCTCCTTAAAAGTAAGCAAACCAGGTGTCCTGAAAGCAATGAGAGAACCCACCATACAAAGGAGTTTGCTAAGCAGTTATCTGCAAATGAAGTTTTTCCTTTGTTGCTACATATTTCTAAATATTTCTAGAGCTGTATGTCTAAATAAAGACTGCTTTTGTTGGGGTAGCCTTCTTTTCCATCTAAGACTTAAATGTGATTAAAAAAGAAAAAAGAGACCTCATCAGATGGTCTTGTTTTACTTCTGAGTAATAGCAAAACACTCCTGCGCTGGGATGATATTAAAAGCCAGTGTTTTCATGCATGAAAGGCATAGCAAAGACAAGCATAGAAAAGGGAGCTAAATACACTGAAAAGGAAACAAGCCTCTCCTGAGGTCCTTGGGGCTGAGCCTAGCTTGAACAGGCACTCAATAAACCAGTGTGGACAGGCTCACTCAGAACAAGATTCTCTGGAAGGAGGAAGGATTTTCTTAGTTTAACTGTTTGCTTTATCCCTTTTAAAAAGGGGGGACCAGAAAGGGTTTTTGTGTTTTCCTGAAAGAAATCCCATGAATTATTTATAGTTGATGGAACACAAAAAGGAAGAAGAGTATACAAATATACATAATTTGGTTGCTTGAAACAGAGCACCAAGTCAGGCTGATTCAAATGAAAGCTGCTAACTTGAAGTTTAATATAAAAACAGAGAAGACCTACTAACAGACCATTTAAATAGGCAAGATAGTTCTGTTCTCAAGGCACTAAAATCAATAAAGTGGGAAAATAGACTATAAAGCCTAAAACTATTAGGTGAGTGCCCAATTAACTGAAAGATTATTCAAGTCCAGCCTCAGACGCTTAATAACTACATTACCCTGGGCAAGTCATTTAACTTCCTTTTGCTTCTCAGAGTTATTGTGAGAATCAAATGAGATAATAATGTAAAGCACTTAACATGGTGCCTGACACATAGTAAGCCCTATATAAATGTTAGCTTTTATTATACAAAGTTGTAATCATAGCATTTGTGTCAAACTCAGGGAAATAAAACAAAGGATATTTAGTATTTTCATTCCTTGCCTTGGAGGGTGCAGAAGAAGGACCTGCTCATTAAGCCTGAAGGTAGAGTCAGACTGAGATAGGAGAAAGTTGATAGCATATTGGAAGACAGCATCAGTTTTCAAAAGTGACACTGCTAAATAAGAGCAGTCAAATAACAAGGATGAAGTGTAAGGAGCACAGATGTCCACTTACTGGAAAGAAAAACCAGTTATCCAAAAGGAAGGTGAAGAATGATCAGTTCAAGTTCAGGAGGAGGAAAAAGTGGCAGAGGTCCTGCTAGATAACAAGCTGACCAAGTGTCAGTCTGGAAGTACATTAGTTAGAATATCGGCAGCACTTGGGGTAAATATGAAGGAATCATGAGGTCCTTCCCCCATGAGAACCAGCGTTAATCAGGCTCCTACTGTGTCCGGAGATCCCCAGATAAAGAAGAATGTTAAGAACTTGGGGAGGGTGCTGAGGAGAACCACTGAAAAATGCCAATTTGGACCAAAACTACTGAGCCTGAAGGAAAAGGACTCTGGTAATAGGGTATATGAAAAAAATTATATACATAAATATGGTGAACCAGACATTCTTTAATCTCCACTTTTATAAAACAAAATGAAAACTAGAAGGATAAGAATAAAAACACAAAATTTGTTTATAAGAAAACATTTCTGTATGGTAAGAGTTGCTGCCCTTTGGAACAGGTTCCTGAAAAAAGATAGATATTTTCTTTTGGAGTTATTTTAAAATAGAGGGTACTTTTACTTTCATGGAATAGTTTCTTACTCTAAGTTAAGGAGATGGATGAGATGAACCCTTGGATAAATCACTTAGCTTCAATTTCCTCATCTATAAAATCAGAGGTTTAGAGCAGATAATTTCTAAAGTACTTTCTAGGTCAAAAATAATGATTTTTTTTATTCCTTACTATCTTCAGGTTCTGTTTTTTTATAGGAAAAATAAGGAAGATGGCAGTTTAGTATAGGTGGAAAGGGAATAGAATGAATCTGAGATGACTAGGATTCTTATATTGCATTGCCACTAAAGAAGTGTGTGACTTTGGGGCAATACCTATACCTTTATAGGCCTTGATTTTGTTATCCATAAAATGAAATGTTTGGAGTATACTATCTCTAAAGACCAAATTGACCTTGGTAGAATAGCTCATTCCTGTAATCTGAGCTAGTGGGGAGGCTGAGGCTGGAGGATTTCCTAAACTCAGGGGTATTGAGTTGCCGAGGATTGTGTCAGTTGGGTGTCAGCACTAAGATCTTTGTCAGTATAGTAGAGATGGAGGACAGGACCTGAAATTGTCTAAAGGAAGGCTAAGCTGGCCCAGGTTGGAAATGGAGCAAGTTAAAGCTGCCATGCCTCTCAGTAGCAAAAATGGACCTGTAAGTAGCCTCTGCATTTTCAGCTTGGGTGAGAGAGGGTGTCCTCATCTTAAAAAGAAAAAAAAAGTTTAAACTGGATGATTCTAAGTCATGAAAACAAGAGAATAGATCTTTCCCTTTATGCTACCCTACTTTAAGAAGTTACTAAGTTATTCTAAGAAGAAACTATGACATATCTTCTTATTAGCTACTATTTTTTTTTCTCCCAGAGTGGGCATTTTCTTGCTATCACTAGGAGGAAAATTTCTGCTGAAGTTCTCCTTCAATGCTTTGTGATGATATGGAGGAGACTTTGGATTGGAGTCAGCTCATATTAACTTGGGAGGTGATTGTTAAATTTTCAGCATACACCTAAGAAATTGACAAAAGCTACAATTCAAGACTTGCCTTGGGCAAGTCATTTAACCCCAACTGTCTTGCCTCCCCCGCTCAAAAAAAGAAAGTAGTAGGGAAAATGCTGATAGTATAGATTAACTTTAAAAGTGTGTTTTTCATACCATTTTCCCCCTCCCCCAAGAGATGGTTGTTGAACATTTACTAACACATCCCTACCTTGAGTTCTCAAAAATGTTGGCAAGGTATGAAGACTTCAAATATGGACAAATGATGGTCTATGTCTGTTGTCTGAAGACCAGTCTTAACTAGATTTGGTGAGGGTGATACATTTTTCTGCCACAGCAGTTCTCAAAGATAATCTACTAGGCTGCAGAGGTGTTGTGATCTATGTTGGTGAAGAAATGGTGTCAAAGACATCATGAATTTTTGACATAATAAAATGAAGCTGTGAGGAATGAACTTTATAAATTGTAAAGGACTATAAAATTGTGAACTACTCAATCAGTCAATCAATCAATCAGCAAGCATTTATTAAGTGCCTACTATGTGCCAAGACCCTGTCCTAGGTACTGAGCATACAAAGACAAATACAAAAAAAAATTCCTTGCCCTCAAAGAGCTTCCATTCTATTGTGGGTAAGGGTAGGGGAAAAGAACATGCATGCATATAAGTAAATACAAAATGTTTACAACCTTAATACAAGGTAACACCAGCTGGAGGTGGAAGGGAGAGGCACTAGCAACTGGAGGAGTAAGAAAAGGCCTCGTTTTGTAGTTCTTTGAAGAAAGCTGGGGTTTCAAAGAAGGACAGGTGAGGAGGTAGTGCATTCCAGGCATGGGGGACAGCCAGTACAAAGGCATAGAGATGGAACATTGAGATTGAGGAGCAGAAAACAGATCAATTTAGCTGGAAGGCAGAGCACTAAATGCTAAGTCCAGAAAAGTAGGCTGGAGTCAGGATTTAAGCTAGACTTTAAATATCAAACAGATGTGTTTGTATTTTATTTTAGAGGCAATAGGGAGCCACTGGAGCTTTCTGAGCAGGAGAGAAGCACTGTCAGATCTGTGTTTTAGGAATATAAATCATACATCTGTGGAGAAGATGGATTAGAGAGGGGACTTGAAACAAGGAGACCAATTGGGATTCTCTTACAATAGCTCATTGTATCAGTAGGTAATGAGGTCCTAGGGTGGCAGCTGTGAGTGGAAAGAAGGGGATAGATGAGAGAGATTAGTATTAGTTACTAATATTATTAGTTATTAGCACTATTGTTTCTAGCCAGCCATTCATTTTTATTTCAAATTTAAAAAATGAATAATTCTTATCATTTTTATCCAAGATAGTACATTTTATATTAGTAATTGAGACACTTTTGAGATTCTAATGATCTTCACCCCACAGTATTTTTGAGTACTTGTGTCTTGGTATGTAAAAACAAACAAATAAACATAGCAAACATCTTTTTAAGAAAAATATTCAAGATTAATAAGCAAGATTCACAAGAGTATGAATCACCGAATGTCATGATAAGCAAACAATCAAAATTACAGGTGACCCAAAAGTAAATGAAGAGACACACGGGGGGTATGAGTAAGCTATAGCAGGTTACTAATGAGCATCTGAGTGCAAAAAGTATCATAAGAATGGTTGGAAAGGGAGGTAGACTGATCCATATAGTGATGATGAATGACATATGGACTACCCTGGCCCTACACTGGCATCCACAGAGTGCTAAAAGTAAAAGAACCAGTAGTATGTAAACTCCATGAGGGTAGGGACTATTTCATTTTTTCCCTTATATTCCTAGAATAGTTAGATTAATATAGTGGCAAAAAATAGGTCAACTTCCTTAAAACCCTCACATTTGAGGGAATCTAAATGTCTGTTTCAAATTTCAAATGTATCATAAATAATTCCTCATCATTAGAGTTGCATCTATGACTGTAACCCCTGAGCGTTGCCTGTTCTTCATCTATCACTGTAGTCTACCCATGCCAGACCTTGTCTCATAAAATCACTGCAGACAGAAAATGAAATACTTTGTAATCCTTAAGCAAAGATTCTTAACTTTTTTGTGTCATGGAACCCATGGGCAGTTTGGTGAAGCAGATTCTCAGGCTAATGTTTTTAAATAAACAAAATAAAACATATAGGATTACAAAGGAAACCAATTATATTGAAATATAATTATTTAAAAAATTTTTTTTCAGGTCACAGGGTCCATGGTAAGAATTCCTATCCTAGAGCCTGGCACAGTGCCTTGCTTTGTAGTAAATCCTTCATATATGCTTATTGAATTGAATCAAGGAAGGCATCCAAAACATTGGATAAATGCTCTAATAGAGGTTTTATAAGAGTTGTAACCTAGAATCAGAGCATAAGGAAGCACACAGACTGTGATCTGTACCATTTGAGGTCATCTCCATATCGATGAGACCAAGGAGCCACTAAAGTGTGCACTCTAATATGTTCAAAGTGGAGTAAAGCACTTTTTTCATCATCTTAAAAAAAAAAAAAACAAACCCAAACTTCAATAAACTAAGACTTACATTATAATCTGTCCAACCTTTACTTTTGTGCTAGGTAAAGGGGAGTTCCCTGGGCACAAAGGGAAGAACATCTCTGTTGGATTCTGCTTCAGAGAACCAGCTTGCATTTTACTCTGTTGGAGGTGGCTGTCCCCATAGTTTTCAGCCTTTCTACGGTGGCTGTTATGAAATTTTCCTGGCGGCTGCTTATAATACTTTTAGGTTTTAGGGGCTTGACTTCGCCTTTTGCAGATGAGCTTGGTTTCCAAATCAGTTTTTGAAAGAAGGGGTCCCTTGGGGAGTTTCTCCACTAATTGAAGAGATATTGTCTCTCTAAATGGATAAAAGTTGGGCTCCTGACACTAATCTCCAGTCTAGTTGGAGAAAGAGGTTAAATGATTCTTTGCTCCTTTTATAGTACTAGTAATACAAAAAGTTAATAGCAATGGAAACAAAATCTTCTTGGCAATAGATTAACTAATCTAAAAGACCTCTTCTTTTGTAAAAACAAACTCCTATTTATATAATTCATTGGCAAAGCAAAATATTTGGTTTAAAGCCTTTCCTTTATTTGACTGTATACTCTCAAGCTATTGTGGTGGCCTGGTTAAACTTTTAGAGACTAGCCTAGATTTGCCACCTCTGCTTCCTAATCAAACATTCACTTATCAATCTTCTGCAATCTTGCTTCCATCTCTACTATACTACTGAAACTATTTCTTTCCTAGTGCATCAGTTACCTCCTAATTCCAAAACACAAATGAATTTTCTCATCTTACTTGACCATTTTCCTTTTTGACCCTGTTGACCGCCTCCTCATTCTAGCTACTCTTTCATTCACTGAGTTCTATTACACTGCTCTATCTTGGTTTTCTACCTATGTGTTTCTTCCAAGTCAGTTTTCTTGGTTGATTTTTTTTTCTCCTTTCTTCTAAGTGCTTCTACTCAGCCCTCCTCTCTTCTCTCTTGGCAATATCACATATTTCCATGGATTTAGTTATTAGCTTGATGAAAATAACTGCCAAATCCCCATTTCTAGTCTGTTTTTCCTCTTTGACTTTTGTTTCTACATTTCCTATTCCTTCTTGCTATCACCACCTCGAAGTCCCATCAATACCTCTAACTTGGCATGTCCCAAACCAAACTCATCATTCACCACTTGATCCCAACATCACTATTTCTGTTGCCCATCCCGTGATTCCTCCAGTCATTTATGGCAGATAACTCATAGTCATACTTGACTTTTTCTTCTCCTTTGCTTCTCATGTCCAATCAATTGGCAAGATCTTGCTCTTCAATCCATTCTCCACACTGTGACCAAAGTAAACTTTCTAATTCATAGGTCTGAACACATCACTCTCTTGCTTGAAATCTTTGAATGACTCCCTGCTGACTATGAAACAAAATATAAATGCCTTAATTTGTCATTCAAGGCCTTTAACAATATGACTCCAGCTTGCCTTTCTAATCTTATTGCACAAGTACTACTCCTGATCACTCTAAATTTGAACTCAAAGTACTTACTTCCTGTTCCTGGGCATCCTATTGCCCTCTTCTGACTCTGTACATTTAATACAGATGCCAGCCCCTATACCTGGAACAGGTTCCCTCCTCTCTTCTCACTCAAACTTCTGAAAACTTCCTTGTTCCTCATGGCTCAAATCAGGCATCATCTCTTCCATGACACTTTCCAGAGCTGCTTTAACTAAAAATGATTCTCATCCTTCTTGAATTTCTCATCACCACTCTAACCTCTCGACACTTCATATTATAAATGGTATTGTAGTTTTTTGCATACATACCTCATCTCCCTACTAACCTGTAAGCTCTATGAAAGCAAGGATCAGGTAATTTTCATTACTGTATCCCCAGTACCTCAGCATAGTGCCTTGCACATAGCACTTAATAAATGTTTGTTGAATTTAATTGAAAGATTTTTAAAAAATTTTTGTTACATCTGTCTGGATACTAGAGTTATAGACCAGGGTTAAAAGGGTTATCCAGAAAGCTTTCTCCACATCATTCTTATTATCAATAAATTTTTATTACCTGCAACCTGTGTCTTTTTCAACAAACCAGTCTATTTTGACAGATGGCCAAAAAAAACCCCCACAGTTGAGTCAGATGAGCTGGATCATTCATTTATACAGAACCTTCTGGCTAGTTATGAAAGTAGCTTTCAACATTAAAGAGCTGCATTAGTTTACTGTCAGGATGTTTCAGAAAGAAATAGAAAAGCCCCAGAAACTAGAATGCAAACATTTTCAGCAAATAAACCATTTTCACAACAGATTCCTGCAATTTCAATTCAGACCATGTATCTGCACAATGTCCCAAAAATGCCAATGCAAAATTCATGGCACAGGGGGAAAAACCCTTTCTGGGATGCTGAGACCAGAAATAACTTGCAATTCTGGTAAACATCTACCTAGATAAATGTATTTAGCAAGTCTTTATAAAATTTAACATTTATCATCTTACCTGCTTTTTCTTCTTCTTCCTTATATGGAATTAATGAATTCTATAACAGTAACTCTGTTCTTATAACAATGAAAGCTATTGTTGCAAATGAAATGGGGTAAAATATAGAGAAAAGCAAAATCCATTCCATGTTCAGTACATAGACACGCTGAGTTTTGTTATGTTTCCCTCTGAATTACTGGTCATAGTGATATAAACATTAACAAAGAATCCCTTTGTAAGACTGTTCATTACTAAATGGCTTCTGATTTATCATGAGTATATCCTCCTCCCCCCCCCAACCTCCCTATGATTATTTATAAAGTGGGAATTAATCCGTTCTTCCATAATCCTCCACCATAATGGTGATCCATTGTATTTTCAATATAATCATACTTTGAACGGAAAATCAGAATTTTTTTTCCCTCGGGGGAGGGTTAGGGGAAAGTTACTAAGTGTCCAAACTAATGGCTTGTTTAAAAAAGCAAACCCCAAAACAAACAGTCATAAAGTGGCTATTTTTTTACTACTCCAAACCGCTAAGACAACTTAGTTGTTCCTGCTTTTGTTCATACCCTAGAAATAAAGACATATACTATATTGCCACCAGAGGGGAAATCTTCCAGGAACCTCTGTCCATCCTCTACTAGCCATCCCAAATGCAATCTTAGCCTCCTTGTTTAACCACAAGTGCACTAGGAAATAGGCTTGGGAGTATATTTGAGGCTGGGGAAAGAGAGACAAATTTATATCTCAGTTAAGTGTGCAAAAGACTTAGCTATTCTTAAAGCTGATGGCCAAGACTGCGTGTGTGGGGGAAGGGGATGTTGGGGTGGGGGTCTCTGATCCTCTTGGTTTTGTTGTATCTCTTTCACATAGCTGGCAAAAAGACTGAAAATCAGTGGTTGGTGGTTTTCTATTCATTCAGATTACAATTTTAAAGAGCTACAATGTGCAAATCACCAGTCATACCATAACTAGTTGCCTAACTGGTATGTGGATGGATGGTTCAAGGCTTCTTTGAGTAGAAGGGAAACTGATTTGAAGGGGATCTCAGGAAGCCCTAAGGGGACATGGGAGACTAGGCATTGAAGAGAATCCAAGGAAAGTGGGAGGAAAGACTGACTCATATCCATGAATACCATGTCTGTTATTCAAGTATAAGCTAATCAGACTGCAACTCTGAGAGCAGAAGCAAGAGTATGAGCAGACAAGATAACTGATTAGCAAGTACAAATCAATCTCTATGGTAAATTGAGACTGGTCTTTCCAACTACAACCAAAATACAATAGGCTGAAATTCAATAGAGAAGGGGCAGTCTGGAAATTCAGATGTTCTCTTTGTTTGGAAATTCAGGTGTTGAACCCATGTTTTCAGCTCCAACCTTTCACTGTGCATTGCATAGTCATCACATTTTTGGAACTCAAGCAAGGCAAAGGACTCTGTGCCTCAGTTAAGCGATGAATAAGATTATAAGGCCACAGACTACATTCCTAATGTTAGCCAATTATCTTACAAATATAGACCATTGGGCACAAAGTGTGTGGGTGGATCAATGCAAACTAATCATTGCTACTAGAAATTCAAAGCACAGGCTCTACAGATGGTGAGTTAGTATATATGGCACAGCACATCATTAGTGTTGACAACATGTGCCTTTCCCATTGAGCAGTTAGAAAGCACTGGGGCTATGTCTATAAGATGCCCTGATTAGATCATTTTCATGTTAAATCAGTTGCTTCCAACTGTCACAACAGTTGAGTTTTCAATTGGAAGGCTAGTCGATCTGAATTTGTCATTAAGAAACCAAAAATAGCTGAACCATTTGTATTCTGGTATCTTTAGTTATTTCAGGGGTTCTGGATAGGGACTGGATATATGATTTTATTTGGTATAGGGAACTCCCAATTAAGGAAACTCCCTCTATCAATGTACATTGGCACTTATTCTATAACATATAGTCTTAGAGAGTTGCCCAGAGCACTTAAGCATTAAATGACTTGTTCAGGGTCACCCAGACAAGGTGTCAGTGGTGAAACTTGAACTTGGGTTTCCCTGGCTTTGAGGCCAGCTCTATCCACTGTTACATTGCCTTTCACATTTATCTTGATAACATAAACAGTGTTGACCAACTGAGAACCAGTCCATTGCTCAGCACCTACTCTGCAAATGTTAGTCTAATCATACATATGTTCAAGTAACAAGTGTGCAAGTCAAACCAGTCAAATTTAAATGACTTCCAGTTCACCAAGACTTTCAGGGCAATTTGTTTTGTAATTTTCTTATATGTTTATTTATGAGATGTGTTTTTAGAAGCAAGGCTGGTTAGCTTAAGATACATTAGAAATCAGGTACTCAGCCTTTGGCTCCCCTTCTATCAAACCTCATATCAGTTTTCTCTTCTCTGAAATGGATACTAATTTCCTAACATCTGGTCTCCACATCCTTCATGGAGGTACTATATGGTTGAAGATGCTAGCAATTATTAAAAGACTGCCTGCTTAAGATGCACCATAGCAATAATAACTGTAATTATTTTTCTCCAATGAAAATCTTTCATTCTGAAGTGAATGTAATCAGAATAACTTTCCTTTGACAAAAAGTCCTTCATTATGTTTCAGACCATGATATTAATTCTCACGTCAATGAGAGAGGTTGGCCACATATGGCATAATAGACAGAGAGCCAGCCTCCAAGTCAGAAAGACCTTGGAAAAAATTCTGATACATGCTGACTGTGCAGTCTTGGGCAAATCACTTCATCTCTAAGTGCTCTGGACAACTCTTTAAGACTTTAAGTTACCAAGAAGGTGCTGATCTGCCTTGGTAAAGATTCCTCACTAAGGACAGCCCTATGCTAATGAAATCTCGGTTCCAGTTCCTACACCAATGAAGCACATTATTTATATATTAAGACTCATTTCACTGTAATGTATTCATTTTAGCCTCAGATCCAATCAACTTTAGTATGAAGTGAAAATAAGGCCAAACAGATTGCTCACTAAATCATTGCTTGAATTCTTTGCACTTATATGAGCAAAACTCTGAATGGTTTCATCTATCATTCTAGGTTAGCATGAACTTTTCAGAATTTTAAGGATGTCTTCTTTTTTATAGTTAGATTAATTTTGTGGATACAAAAGTACTATACAATGAAAGGGGCTGGTACCATATGATTTCTAGTCATATTATAAAACCAAAAAAAAGATTTAGATTTGTTAGATGTTTATTGTAGATTGTGCTTCTTGTAGACTACAAATTCATGGTGCTAAACTGTAACTGCTTTCCAAAATTAAAATGTGGTACTTATTTCAAAACTCTTAGCCAACCAGGTATGTTGGTTTTCATCTTCAAATAAAAATGGCCTATTAGAACAAGGATGAAGGTTAGTTATGGTAAGCCACACAATACTGCAATTGAAGATGATATCATTTCTCAGATCTGTGCTCCCCATCATTCATATATTTATACTTGGGGAGTATAGCAACTATTGAAAATAACAAGCCATAACACATCTACAATCTCCCTAGTTTGTGCTTTCTAACTAAACTTCAAAAAAAAAAAATAAGATAAATTGCAAAAAAAAAAAAAAAGTAAAATTTTATTCCAAGAAAATTAACAGGCTACACAGGTAAATTTTGGCAAATGCAACTTTATATTGAAATTCACACATCTGTATCTTAAAGAATGAGACTCACAGACTCTAATGTATTTCTAAAATACCAGAAATCATATTATAAGCTTTCACAAGTTAAAACTTAAATAATTTAAAACGACCAATACACCCAATGTGCAGAAAGTATAAACAAGACTGTGCCTTCAGTAGAATAAATGCTCCACAAATTGTGCAAGATATCATACTAAGCTGCGGTCTCCCCATGACAGCTGACTCAAAATATAAACATACATCAACTGCCTGTGTTTCTCAGAACAAACTAGAATGGGCAGCACACCTTAAAAAAAAAAAAAGATTCACATTATCCCAGTGATGTGCACCCTAATTTTTCAAACCATGGGAGAAAAAGGAAAGAGAGGATTAAGTGATCTTTCATGCACTCCCAGATGACTGACCAGAATTACGAATTCAATTTTCCTTGCCTATTTGCTCCAATGATAAATAAAATGGAAAATACTAGATAACCCTTTAAGGCAACATGTGTTTGTTTTGTCTTATTCCAACTGCTCAATTTTGACTGGCTATTACCATTAATGTTGCCTACCAGATAGATATCTAGTATTTGAAAAATATAAAATGAATTGAGTAAACTTTTTTACCAAATCAACAAAAAGCTACGTAACATAGTCCAATGCTAGTAATTTTACCAGTAAGAAAAATGGCATTTAGAAACAGTAACACATTTGGGGGTGGGGGAGGGGGCGGGAAGTAAACTCAAATTGGAACCAAAATCCTGCTTTTGGAATGGTCCCCAAAACTTACAAGGCAAACAGATTTTTAAGTGTGATAATCCAATAATGCATGGCACATCTTTAGTTGATTACAGTACTTTAAGTCCCCCAGTAATTAGTCTTTGCAAAAACAAAAAGAGTATGAAATGTTTCAAAGTCTTCAAACTTCTAAAATTAGTTTTTTTATCAACACATTTACCTCATGTCAACTTAATTTATTAAGATGTCCAATGCTAATCTTTTTTGATGGTCTTATCTTATGTAGTGATATACACAGCATTTAGCACTGATACTTAGCACCTGCTACTTTCAGGATCTAGATTTCAACCACATAGAGAAACTTAGGGCAGTGGTTCAGTCCTTTCTTAATTACAAACCTTCACCAATGGTCAGCAGGAACACTTTAGATTTAAAATAGGATTATAGGTGAGCTAATGCAAGGACTGCAGAATGTTGCCCAAATCCTTACAACTGCTGATCCCATTCTTGATTTTCTTCTCAAGATATGGCTACAGGCCACAATTGCTTAGCAGAGAAGGGTAGTGTTTCACAAGGCTAAAGATTTACAGATGCTCCCTCATATAACACAGTAAGGTTCCCTTGGTAACCTGGATTTTCTGCAGTAAAGAAGGGTTGTGCTGAAACAGCGCCTCAGCTCCCTGTTGGAGAAAATGCAGACAAAAGGATTGATTCCTGCTTGGGCAAAACTCATCCAGACAGCGGCTGTTAGAAATCCCCCTGGAACTACAGGCCCTCTTGCAAAAACTCTCCAGTAACAGGCCACCAGGTAGGGGCCCCACAAGGCGAGGAAGAGGAAAGTCATGATGTAGAACATTCTGCTGATTCTCTTTTCCATTTTGAACTCGTCTAAGACCAGCAGCCTTCTTCTGCCTGTGGTATTTGCATTTTGCCTAATGCCCAACAGGGTGGGTGGTGTGGGGCCCCTTCCAAATCCTGCCAGCCAATTAGCAGCTGCTTGACCGCTGGCTCCTGGGCCATGAAAAGTCCAGTTCTGGCTGACTGCTGCTACAAACTGGACTGGCTTCATTTTCCTTCGATCGTGGACAAAAAAGATCAGCTTGAGGTAGACAAGCTGTGTGGCTAGGAGTATGAGGGCAAGGAGCAGCATAAATCCCAAGGAATCATTGGCCCTGAAGGAACGATGTTGAAAGGTGCATTGATCCTCCTCCCTAATGAATGAATAAGTGCCCACATCTAAAACTGGGGGGAAAGCCATTGCTACAGAGAGGGTCCACACCATACAGATGACAGCCAGACAAGTCCAAAAGGTCAGCCTTTTTGTATAGAAGCGGTGGTGAGCTATAGCTAGGTACCTGGTGACGCTGATGCAGAACAGCATGAAAGCAGTGTGGAAGCAGGACAAAACCCCCAGGAAGGCGATCACTTTGCAAGTCAGAGTCCCATAAGTCCAGGTAGAGCCATTTTTAACAGAGGTGAATACAAATGGGAAACAAATTGCAGATCTAAGAATATCTGAGCAGCAAAGATCCAACAGGAAGTAGTAAGGAGCTCTATGCAAGGTCTTATCTTTGACTAGCAAAATGGAGATCAGAAGGTTACCCACCACGCTGACTCCTATTATGAAACCCAGGGAAGTCAGTTTCAGAAAGGCGGTTAAAGGAGAGAGATTTTGCAAAATGTTGTCAGCTGCATGGCTATAGTTCGCCATAGATGGATGGATGCTAAGGATATTGCCTCAGTCAAGTCTCATGATCTATATATAAGAACAAGGAGGAGATAGATCCATACATCTTACTGCAAATGTAATCCACAAAAAAGAACTGATTTGGTGTCTAGTCAAACATCCTCTTTTCTTCCATCTGATTTGCCATTAGAATATCTGAAAAAAAATTAAGCTATCAGTTCTTAAGTTAACAAACAATGATGTCAGAAAGCACTAATATTAAACTGCTAAATTTATGGGAAAGCAAATGAAGTTGTAAAATCCAGTACTCTTTTTTTTGTTTTACATGTGATTTTTTTTTTGGGGGGGGGAAGCAAACATTTAAGGTACCTGGCTATCAAATGCATAGTATAAACTATTCAGTTTGCTTGAGATTTCAGAGGATTGGCTTGTTTATGATTTCTTAGGTGATCTAGTTCAGAAAGGGTCCCTATGTTTTGGAAAAGGTACATTTTACTTGGATACCTTTAAGATTTAAAAAAATGAAATGTTCTTGATTTTAAATGGTGTCAACCAAGGAATTAATCATTGGTATGTAAAATTAAACCTTCGGAGACTGCTAATGTAAAAGCCATGGAGAGAAAGGAACATTATCTCCTTCTATCTGAGGTGTTAATATTTGTCAGTGTTTTACAGATAGCTGCTCTGTTGATATGGATCACACCCAAAGAACCCCTGCAAAATTTATGTATTTTAAGCAAATCCCATCAAGCACATGAATCAGAAACAATCATTCCTGAATATTGTCTAGGCAGAAGAGTATTTGCTCTTTCTCCCTAAACCATGATTTCATCCATTAGAGTCTTTAGAATGAATAGAGACTGGTCCTAGGAGGACACAACAGTGAAGTGATTTAGTCTTTTGTCGTCCCCCTCCCCCACCCCTCCCCCACCTTTTTGGCGAGAATCTTTTCTCTTTTAAACCCACATGATTCTTAGCAATGGTTAATGTAAATATTGGCCAAGGAAACACACCCAGAGGAATAATGCACTTCCATTTGTAAGCCTTGGCCGCCGGGATTCAAATGAATATCTTGGGTAATTAAGCCTCTCCCATTAACTCCGCTATTCCCAGTTCCACACAACAAGTAGCTACATTTTAAAGCAAAAAGCCGATCATCTAAGAGGTACCCAGATCCTGGGTTCGGGGCCACGCCAGGGAAACCAGGTTTTTCGGTTATTTCCCCCGCTAAAAGCGCGATCCCTCGGCTACTCTTCTACCATCCAGAATAAGCCACCAAAAACCCTGGTAAAACCTGCGTTGGATGATTTTAATTTCCCCACTGGTGTGTCCTCGGATAAATACCGACAGCACCAGGCATATTACGAAACGTGAAATCTGCCACCCCTGGATTTATAATAGAGAGATACATGCACATGCACACACAGTACATACACGGAGATGGGAAGAGAAATCGCTTCTGTGTTGCAAGGGAGCTGTTCTTGGTGGTTCGCAGCCCAATTTCCCTCAGTCTCGAAATGCTCTCCAGACAAGGAGCTCCCCATAAGCCCTGTTGAAGATGCATTGTCTGTGTGTACTTCCATTATGCAGTTTATTGTCAAAAACCACAGGGAGGTATCTCTGCCCGTGAACCTGCAGCTCCATCACCACCGTGCCCCCACCAGCCCCCCAACTTAACCAAGAGCATATCCTCCTACCTGTTGGTATTGGATATCCCGACAGACTATAGCTTCTTCTTTCTATAAATTGCTGATTTTTTTTTTTGCCTTAGTACCTTGACAGAGGATCTAGTCAGTGGCTCCAACAGCGCCTGCGCGTTGGAGCCTCCTTGAGCTACTAGCCTCGTCCTCCCCTGTCGCAGCGGCACAATCTCTCCCAGTAACGCAGGAGCCCCAGCAGCGGCAGCACCAGCAGCAGCAGCAGCAGGGGCAGCAGCACCAGCAGCAGAAAAAGCAGCAGCAGCAGAAACAGCAGAGGTGGCGGCAGCAGCAGCAGCAGCACTAGCAGCAGCACAGGCAGCAGCCACCGCCTCAATGAGGGCAGCCGCAGCAGCAAACCGTTATCATTGCTAGCTGGATTTATTGAAGATCCTGTCCGGTCCTCCGGGGAATATAAAGGCTTTGGCTCCTCTTGTCGTGGCTTCTGAACTTTTTCTCTGCCTTCATTCAAAGTGAGGGCCTGGAAAGAACTCATTATGCTCCTCTCTCCTTCCCCATCACCGCACTGTTGTACTTTGCAATGCATTAGGTCCTACGACCAGTGCCCGTCCCCTTCCTCCCCAGCTTCCCTGCACTCCTCCTCCCTTCTTCCTCCTCCCCTCCCCCCCCCCCGATTTTTTTCTTTCCTTCTTCGGGTATCAGAGCTTCTTTTAGTTTCCTTCTCAAATGATTCCCAAGCCGATCCTTGAATCTGCAAGCTAGCAGAAAGACTGGCATATAGAGGGGGACGAGAAAATCATAATTTTATTTTAATTGGGAAGAAGGGGAATCGGCTAGCACAAGTTACCCCCGTCCTTGTTAATCATCTGTATGCGCAGATATGTATATTACTTGGAAGAAGCTAAACATACCCCGTCCCCTCCTTGCCAAGCCGCATAACATATGGTGCCCATTCTACCTTGATAAACATGACTAAAAAGAACAGCCTCGGGAAGATTTTTTATTGACATTTATTTCTCCTTCTGGAGACAAATATGCTTTTTTCTTTCCTTCCTTCCTTCCTTCCTTCCTTCCTTCCTTCCTTCCTTCCTTCCTTCCTTCCTTCCTTCCTTCCTTCCTTTCTTTCTTTCTTTCTTTCCTTCCTTCCTTCTCTCTCTCTCTTTCTTTTTGCCACCTCTAAAGTACAGTAGAATAGATTGGTAATGTCAAAGCTGTTGTTTGTGAGAGAGCTTCTCCCCCTCATCCTCCCCACATCCCCACCGTGAATACAGATGAAGAATACTAGTAAGAGAACAGGAAACAAAAGTTATAACTACCTAAAGGTTCTGATGCTATCACAGAAACTGCAAAATCAGTCATTTGGGTACAACTAACGTTACCAAAGCTATGCCTTTCCTTATTCACCGTTTCTCAGGTAGTGTTTTCTTAGATATCGCAATATTTTTAAACAACAAAGAACCCAATGGACATACTTTCATTAATTCCCACAGCAAAACGTCTGTCTCTCTTCCTGCATGCTTATTGCTTTATAATATTCTGCTAATGAAACACACACACAAAAAATAAAGATCTTCTCTACGGTAATAATTTGATCTCCAGGCAGCTATAAAACAGCTCTTTGCTGGGTGGTGAGACAGTGACATTCGGGAGAACTCAAGCCAATCAGCACACAGATAATATGAGTTGATTTGCATATCACATTCCTATTGGATACACCGCAGTAAAGGTTCCCCCTCCCCTTTTAAAGCTTAAAAATGAATACTTCACCGTCATGATGTCACAGCCATTACACAAAGCCCTATATTGGTAAGATGGCGATGATGTAACACTTTTATGATTACACTAGGATTTTCTAAGCTTATTAAATGCATGGGGAATATTTTACCTAAAAAGATATACAGCCTGTTGTTCTGGCATTCAGTTATTGTAAAAACATCAAAATAAGACTTAGAAGTGATAGAAGAACCTGGAGACATTTTTATAAAAAAAACAAACGAACAATAGCAACAAGCGCCCTTCCCCCAAATTGTTTCAAAATATTATGTATTTCCTCTCTTATTTATGGAGATATACTGTAAATTCACATTTTATGGAAGTGTAAATGATTGCATTTTAACTTCTTTTGTACTTTCTGTGAGCTTCCCTTTTGTAGTTCAAAAAACCTTAAGCATAGTTATTTATGTATTTTTGTATCCATGGAAATTAAGAAACACGAATTCAAGTACCTTTGCCCAAGGGATGATTCCCCAAGGGATGGTCTGATCCTATTGGAGCATCTTTGGAAAGTTTATTAGTTTTCTTAGTCCCTTAAGGTTGATAGGCTAGGAAGGAAAAAAACAAAAACAATTTTGAGGTGGCCTGAAGGAGTTAATGGAGATTTTTTTTAAAAATTCAACTAAGATAGAAAAGTGTCTCCAATGCATATGTTAAAATGCTCAACGCCAGATATTGCTATGAAAATACTTTGTTCAGCAACCTAATGAATATTGACATCAAAGGAGCCATAAAACAAGAAGTAGAAAAGTGAATAACTTAGGCTACCCGAAGGAATAGAACTGGGATTCAAAACTTAGGATCATACATACATTTAGACTTTAGAGGTCCACATGGTTCAACTTCTTCCATTTTCAGATAAGAAAACTGAGGGCCAAAAGGTTGAGATACTTGCCTGGAGTCACACAGGTGGGGGGGGAGTGAGTGGTGGAGCTGGGATATGAACCCAGGTTCTTTGGTTCCAAATCCAGCAGACTTTTCTATTTTATCAAACTTTGAATTTTAAAGAAAAATGTAATCATTAGACATATCACTTGACCGGCCTGGACCTCAGTTTCTTCATCTATGAAATGAGGCATTGAACCAGATAGTTTCTACAGTCCTTTCTAGCTCTAGTTCTAGGATCTAATAATGCCTTGACTGAACCTGGTACCCAACCATAATAATAGCAAGCCTAGGAGGGTGAGTAATATCCATAGCATGGAAAAGAACTGGAGCTACTCATTGTCATTGAGTGATTCTATTCACCTATGCTTCAATTTCTCCAGCTGTTAGACTAGGATGTCATTTTTGTGCTTTAGAAAAGGGGCTAAAGAAATTAATGAGATGTTTTCAATGTGTTCATTAACCCTACTGGAGAAATCACTGGAGTGTGCTTATCCTACCTAAAGAGATGCTATTTTTTTTAAATAGAGAAAAATTACATAAATCTTACAGGTTCTCAAATGTGGAGTTGTTTCCCAATCACTTGGGTCATGACCTTATTTAGTGTGTTAAATTCTTTCTTCCATTCTACCTGTCAGCAACCAAATTATGGAAATAGGAAAGAAGACTAAGAGATGACACTTGTGAGAGATGGGTTAAGTGGACTGAAAACAAAACAAAACAAAACAAAACCCAACCAACCAAAACTCCAGCTTGGAAGATTTCAGAGGTTTACAGATATTTTGGTATAATAGAACAGTTGTTATGTTGAGCATGATTCAGGAAGGCTGGTGTACTTTGCTTGATTTGTTTTTTGTAATAAATATAGGTAAAGTTTCAATAAGGAAAACAATTCAGCGAATTTTAGATGATACTACAACAATTCAATTTTTTGCCAAGTGATTCACAATCCCATGAGGTGGATAAAACAGAGGCTTGGGCTGTGCTTTATTCATATGAAAAAGTGCATCACAAAATGATATGCTCTTGGAATGTGTTGACTGTCAAAGGTCATAAAAGAAACATTCTAATAAATCACTTTTATCTTTTCCAATTCTTCTCGATTGCTAAAACTCAACTACCAAGCTCTGGAAAGATAAAAATGTCTTTGTTATTCTCAGTTCTTACCAAGGCCTCACAGGGATATTTAAGATTTTTTGTGTCACTTCTCATGAGTAAGTCATCATTGGTAATATGCTTAAGATAACTTGTACTTACCAATTCTTTAGGTCACCTGTAATTTTTATTATTCTGAGATTATAATGTTTTGTGATACACAGTCATTTAAAAAATATTGATATAGGAGAGAGAAAAAAGCAAAACAAAACCCATGGTGTAACAGAAAACCAGAGTCAGGAAGACCTGACTGTTTATATCTACAGGTATATCTACAGGTATATATATATATACACATACATATATATATATATACACACACACACACACACACACACACACACATATATATATATATATATATATATATATATATATATATATATATACAGGTATATACAGGTCAATATACACTGACTGTGTGACTCTGGACTCAGTGGCACTGGTAGAAAAGTTATTGATTGGTAGAAGTTCCCTATAGCAGTGAAATCACAGCCTGGGACACTGAGAGGTTGAGTGACTTTTTCCTAGTCACACAGCTAGTATCTTCAGAGATACAATGAGATAAACCCAGAATTAAATACACTGATCTTAATTGCTTTTGAAAAAGTACAGAATTCAAAAATTTTAATAATCCTAAACCACTTGCTGCTATGAAAGTTCATTTTTTAAATATCAGTACTCCTTTTAAAATCTCTACTCAGGGCTAGAGAACCTTCAGCCTCAAGGCCACATATGGCCCTCTAGGTCCCCAAGTACAACCCTTTGATTGCATCCAAACTTCACAGAACAAATCCTTTTATTAAGGGGGTTTTTCTGTGAAGTTTGGATTCAATTGGTTAAACCAAAATGAATTTTTCATCTATCTTGCTCCCCCCCCCCCCATTTGGATGGTTATACTATTTCTCTTGAGTTGCTCTGGATTTTATTGAAGATGCTTCTTAGTTCTCTAGTATGATGTGATCTTCAAAAAGGAAGATTTGGAGGATATTATCAAAAAGACAATCCTCTGTACATGACACTCTCCTTTGTTCTAGCCAGTTAATGATCTAACTCCTACAAGCAGCTGATTCTGAAATGACTGGTATATCTACCTGTAACCATCATTTCTTATCAATTAAGATAGAATCAGATTCCTTGGTCTATGATTTTGTTCAGTGATTTCAAAAAGAGTGATAAGTACTGAAACAAAAATAGTACCCCTTGTATTTATATAGTGTCTACCTCTTTTGTTGGCCTTTAAAACTAGAATGAATCCTGGTCCAGCTTGGGAGGTTTAGATATGACATTATTTGAAATGAAAAGGATGAACAAGATGATTTGTTTTTTTTTTCACTAGTGGCTTGCAACTGATTTGGTTTTCATAAAGAGGTCCCAGTGTGGTAGAATATCCTGGGTTCTTCACCTTTCATTGCAAGTGTTTGTTGTATATATGTGTGATCATCAGTGACGGTAATGGTTTGGTAGTAACCTTGAAGGAGAGACAAGAGTGGTGGAGTGGAGAGTGTGCATGTGTTTGTATTCCTAGAATGAGGAGGAAACAGGATATTCTGTGCTGGGGGAATGAGTTTAGCCACACTAATTGACTAATTGAGAAATTGGATTAACTT
Organism: Gymnobelideus leadbeateri; assembly: GCA_011680675.1. Taxonomy (NCBI): domain Eukaryota; kingdom Metazoa; phylum Chordata; class Mammalia; order Diprotodontia; family Petauridae; genus Gymnobelideus; species Gymnobelideus leadbeateri. The sequence goes on along the minus strand of WOXC01001300.1, from coordinate 236,821 downwards.
TGAGTAATACATATATACACACACACACACACACACACACACACACATTATCTATTTATACCTACAGACACAGATGATTAATTGACTAATTAATAATAATAATTATTATTATTAATTTATTAATAACTGCTTATTTCTTTTTTTCTGTTTCACTATACTGAATGAACTTCAAATTTTTATTTTAGCTTCATAGGAAAATCACAATTCCATTGTAGTCAATGAGCATTCATTGGAACTTTCTGTTTTATAGACTCCATAATGAGGGAAATCACTTTTAGATATATTTTGGATATGTAAATCTATTGATTTGTACATATTATAAGTTTGTAATATTGCTTGGTGAGGCAATGTCTATGCATTCCAAAAGTATTTCTCTAGGTTTTTTTCCCTCCCATTTGATAATGCTTATCAATCTTTTTTTCTTCTTTTTGATGTCAGAGTATTAATTCTTCTAAAGTTGTCCATTTGGGTGACAGGCCCTGTGTTTTGTAACTATTCTATAAGTTTATGTTAGGATAATTTCCAAACCTGTTATTCTCTTTAAAATATATATATATATATATTGACTGATATTTTGTACTTGTTAATTGCTTTAAACATATCCTTTTGATTTAGCCTTTATTTTAGAATACCATAAAGTCTCTTAATGCATTCACCCATAGCCTTTTCTCTTTGATATTTTTATATACTTGATGTGTTTTGGCTGGAGGAGACCAAAGTATTTGCAAGTATTACCTTCATCCATTGACTCAATCTGACTTCTGAATTTAAGCTCAAAACCTTTAGTTTCTATCTTTCTTTCATGTACAATAAGACTTTTATACTTATCAAGTCTACATGATATCTTGATATCATTGGAGAAATGGGCTATGAGATAAAGGAGACATTTGATTTTTGTGTGTGTGTGTGTGGAGCCATACAGCTTGAAGTCAGCAATATACATGAAAAAGTCAATTAAATGTTTTGGTTTGAAAACTGTACTTAATTCTATTTAAAACAGATGATAGCATATTTTAGTTTAGGCTGTTCTGAAATTCCATATTTTATATGAATTGTTCTTGGCACTATTGTGTTGGTAACATGTTTTAAATAGATAATATAGATCATAGATTTCAAACTATAAAAGACCTTAGAGGCAATTCAATACAACCCTTTTATTTGACAGATGAGGAAGGCCTTGAGGAAGGCCTCTGAGACCCAGAGAGATCAATAACTTGGCCACCATCACATAAAGGAAAGAAGTAGGCTTTGAATCCAGGCCCTTTCACTCCAAATCTAGTATTCCTTCTCCTATCCCAAACTCTTGGACAATTTTCCACATGGATATTAACTCTCTTAGCATTTTCACTATACTTGGTAATTCTATTTTATATATTTGTAGCTCTATATTCACTGCCTATTTATAAATAAATCATGAATGTAGAACCAAGTCACAGGTTTGTAATAGTTGGCAAAAGATGTTATAGATGTTATGGTGCTTGGGAAGTGGTGAAAGCCAGTTTGTCTGATACTGCCCTAATCTTCCTCTCCCCCCCCACCCCCAAATGCATGTACATTCAAAGATTAATTATTATGCCCCTCCCCCACCCCTAGCCTCTTGCTAGATGGGCACAGTTAAAGTTAAGTTCTGTATATCTATACATTTCATTCTTCAATCTTTTTTAGGCATTTTAGAAAATACTCTCATTTCATTGGTCCCAAGTGTGCAACTATCCTTATGGATGACAAGGGTCATCTTTTGGTGTCAGCCAGCTCTTTGTCTAAATAAATTTTATCCCTGAGGGGCTCAGGGTTTTCAAGCAGGGTTAAAAAACTATTGCACACATTCTCCTCTGGAAACCACCCCACTGTGTACTGCCCTAGCATAGAGGGCACTGAGGTCTACACACCAAGACTGTTCACTGTTGACATCATATCTCCTCCTCTCCTTGTGAATAATAATAGAGTTCTATTAACTGTTATCATTACAAACCCTCTTGTACTTATAAAGTTCTTCGGCAACTTATTCAATTTTAATTACTGAATAATAAATTGATCCTTATATCCCTGAGACTTTTTGACATATCCTTTCTGCTTCTTGACCAATGTGTCATTTTCTTAAAAATTATTATAGGTTTCTTTATTATAGAAAGTGGATTACCATAATCATCAACAACATCATTCATCATCATCTTTAAGGGCATCAATTATACTATATAGCACCATAGGTAAGGATCCCAGCCACCTAAACTTTTGGCTTGTTTTAATCCTGGAAAAATAGGAACTTATAGTAATATGGTTGGAGATTGGAAGATAGATGTTTCTGGTTTTCCCTCTATCAGATGAAGGTAGGTGGTATGATGGATAGTATGCTGGGCCTAGAATCAGGAAGACCTGAGTTCAAATATGGCCTTAGTCACTTATTAGCTGTGTGACCTTGGGTAAGTCACTTAACCTTGCTCTGCCTCAGTTTCTGAAATGGTAAAATGTGGATCATATTATCTACCTTGAAGGGTAATTTTAAGGATTGAATGAGATAATATTTGTAAAGTACTTAGCATGTTGCCTGGCACATAGTAGGCATTTATTAAATACTTATTTATGTTTTCTGTTTCAATATACTGAATAAACATCAAAATTTTATTCTAGCTTTATAAGACAATCACAGTTTCCTTGTACTCAGTGAGCATTCACTAAGTATTCAATATGTACAAGACACTGGGCTATATAAAAAGAATTAATAAAATATTGGTCCTCTCTTGATGGAGCTTAAAACACTCTTAGTCTAGTCACTGATTTTCACAACAGAATAGATAAGCAACCTTAAGCTTGGTCATAAGAGCTACACTCTACCTGCTATATCAACAGTCTGACCTGGTTTGCTGGTGTATAACAATAACTAATATTTAAGCAGCAATTAAGGCTTTGCAGAGTGCCTTAATTTCATTTAAGTCTCACTAAGACCCATGTGAAGTAGATACTGTTGATATTATCAACTTCATTTTATAGATGAGGAAACTGAGGCTGGGGGATTAAATTACTTTCTTATATTCCCATAACTAGTAAATGTCAGAAATGGCACTGACAAGGCTGACTCTTTTAGCTTAAGTTATAAATAAAATATAAATGTGATATCATCATCCTAATAACCAAATGATGAGACCTAGAAGGTAGTATGTGGAATTACATTTTTCATAATTACACGAGGAAGCTATCACAATCATTTTTACTTGGGCAGAGATCAGTTCTTTAAAAAGTGTCCCTATTAAAAGTTTGTTTGGGAACACTAGAAATTGGAAGTCTGTTGTATCCACTGTAGTATTCGACTATTAACACAATTTCATTCATCAGTCAGTCAATGTACATTTTTTAAATACTTACTATATCCCAAACACTCTGCTAAGTGCTGGGGATACAAAGAAAGTTTTTTTTAAAAAGCCTCTGCCCTTGAGCTTACAATTTCATGGGAAGTGGGATGGAGACAACATACATGCCATAGTGGATAGAGACATGATCTTGAAGTCGCACAGACCTGTTATAAAGCCAAGCATGAGCAGTTTTCCAGAGGATGGCTGCTGTGAACAGCTTTCAAGGTTCTGATTACATAGTATGGTGAACACTATTTATTCAGTACCAAATCAGAGCAAAACATTCATAGAAAATCAAGATACAGCATCCACAATGTTACAACTTATCACAGAAAATCAAAATACAGCATTCACAATGACATAATAACTCAACAACTTATCACTAAAATGGCCACATAGTTTTTACCAAAGTGGTCACATAGCTTTGAACAAAATACAATCATTTAGTCAATTAATCACTTAATAACTCAATCACTCAATCATAAAGTACAAAAGGTCAAAGTCCTCTACTCATGGGGCACACTAAGTTACAAATCAGTCACTATTCAGTCATCAGTTATTATTCAATCATTAGTCACTACTCAGTCATCAGTCACTACTCAGTGCCCTCTTAAATGATAGTGGAAAATACATAGGCCATCCACCCCTCCTCGGTCACAAGTAAATCACAATTTCATCACTACTCAGTACCCATGGAGAGTCTTTTTATCTTGACTCAAGGCATATGGTCCCAGCTCCCACCCAAATCTAACCAACTTCCACCTGAGTTCAAAGGCAGACAACTCCTTGTCCAGCTCTCTGTGTAGTTCCTGCTCCATATCGAAGCTCACAGTGTCCAGTCTATCCCAAATCCCCCACGTCTCTGTTCCAGGAAGACAAGGCTTAACAAAGCCACAAGAATATTCATGCACATTAACAAAGCCACAACAGCATTTATACAAAATGACCAGCACCACAGTCATGCTTCCTCAGTCTTCTGCAGCTCTGGCTGGCCCTCAGAAGTCTTCAGCAGCTTTGTTCTCAAAATAAAAATCATTTTCTCCCATTCTGACCAAATCCCTGTGCCTTTTGATCCTGACTGGGAGACCCTATCCAATTAGAGAAATTTACAAAGAATGTCATCTAATCCAGGTGAAATCCTACCCATTGTGTTCTATTCAAATAGGTCTGAGTGATCAAAGTCATGTCCCCCAGGCCATCATTAGAAGAGATTCACCTCTTATTATAATATTCATTCTTTCATTACTTGTTAACCAATGAGAGTGGATTGCCACCCTCAAGGACACCCATTCTTCCAGGAGCATATAAGTATTGAGTGGGTTCCAATGAGGGTTCTTTGGTATTTGTGAGTGCCACTGACCCCTTTTATTAATTATCTATTAGCATGATTAATAAAATGCTTAATTGCCCAGAAACTACATGTCATAATAGATAGCAGCTCCCCACTTTGTGTTTATACATCTCTTTCTCTCTCCACATACCCACACACATAAATATATATGTGTGTGTGTATTATATAAAATATTTTATGAGTATTTACATACATATACCTATACACACATATATGTGTGTGTGTGTATATATATATATATATATATATTAGAATACTTCTGTAACTAATTTGCGGAGATGTTGCCCTACATTGATAGAGGGAATTTCCTCAGCTGGGAGTTCCTTATACCAAGAAAATCAAGGATCTAGTCCCTGTCTCACTTAATCCTTATTTACATAGTATCTCTCTACTTTTTATTATTTTTTAGAACACTACTTTAAAGCCATTTAATGATAAATTAATGCCTTACATACTGATCATGAGCAGAGCTAAGAGTAGATGGCATAAGCTTTTAGTTCTTAACCCAGTGTCTAAACTTTCTCCCTTGTGACACATTAGCTGGGTCTTCTAACTGACCAGTGGCATGAGATCACTGTTTGGTTTGTAACCAGAAAGTTAGAAAAGAATCTTCACTACATTCTGCAATGAAATATGCTTCACAGTATCAAAGAATATAGCATAATGATTGTGAATAGAAATTTAAAAATCATAAAATCATCAACGCTGTCAGTGCTGATTATCCAGTTTGTAGATTATCTATTGCTTTTCCATTTCTGTCTCCTTTCTGCTTTGGGCCATTTCTGCCAGAAGGTGGGAAGATGGAAAAAAAAATGAGTTGAACCATATATCAGCCACTTTAGTTACTTGGTAGAAAGGATAGGTATGGGGTGATTTTATTACTAGGTAAAATCAGGATATATGGTTTAATCCATGCATTTATTTATCATACAACCTCTCCTTTCTTCCATTATCTGTTGTAAATTATAGTTGACTATGGGAAATTTGGGGAGCTTTTTTTTTTATCCAGATCTGTGGTATGGCATGAAGAACTCCTAATTTGATAACTTCTTCATCAATTCAGATTAGCAATTTGTGGACAACTTAAAGTCTTAGTGAATTGCTTACTGCACTGACAAGTTGGGCGACTTGTCCACAATCACATAAATAATATATGTGAAAGGCAGGACTTGAAACCAGTTCTTCCTGAGTCTAATGTAAACCTTCTAGTCAACATCCTGTTCTGTCTCTCATAGGGAGTTGCAAAACTTAAATAAGACTAATTCATCTCTCTAATAGAATAAAAAAATAACCTGATATGCCAACTGAGTTTGAGGTCTATAAGATACAAAGATGCAGGAAATAGTGTGAGAGGGCTTGTCATTCCTGGAATAAGGGGTTTATCTAAACAACGATTGCTTCCAATGACTTGGAAAACAAAAACTGCAGCAGACTTGGAGGAGGCATGAATGAATAGAATTGGGTGGATACCATTTAACTGAACAGAATCTTGATGGGGGTGGTTCCATGTTTTACCTGATCCAAGGTTCCAGTGATCTATATTGGCAGGCAATATTGATTTATTAGCAGTAGCTTCTGGCATTGCTATAGTTAATGGGTCATTGATCATTTTCACATGGTGTAGAGAACCTATAGCATAAATTCATAATGAAAAATGTTAAGACTGTTTACTATGGAGTAGAAGATTAAAAATCCAAATGCCCCATATCTGTAAATTAATCCAATCTGTGCTGCTGGACAATGCCCCCTGTCATCTTTGGGTCTTTCTGCAAGCACCTATCTGCTGTACAAGAGCAGAACAGGTAAATTAGTGGAGTTGAAAATGAATGAATAAAAAAGTATTTATTATCTACTCTGTGCCAAGCACTATGCTTAGGCACTGATAAAACTACAAAGTATACATTCTAAATAGGGAAACTTTTTTTTTTTAAAGAAATGCTTTATTAACTTCTGTTTTATATCATTCATTTCCGCCAGATTTTGAGTTACAATCATTTTCCCCCCATTATTCCCCTACCCAACCTCCCAGAATAGTAGTCCCACAAGATATCGCTTCCTCCAATCTGCTCTCTCCCATACCTTCTCCCATACCCCCATCGACTTTCCATTAGAGGAAGATGAATCTTTGTGTCCCAATGCCTGCACATCTTATCTCCCAAGTATAGGCAGAAGAGTATTAATAATAGTATTTATATATATATTTGAAACATTTAATGTTACGACCTTGAATTTCAGATCCATTTCCTTCCTCCCTTGTCACCCATTCCTTCTTGGGAGATAAGTGATTCAGTATATGTTGTACATGTCTAGCTATGCAAAACATTATCATAGTAGATATATTGTACAAGGCTGCTTATAATTCCCTCCCACTCATCCCACCCCCCACCTGGTCCATTCCCTACATGATCCTGTCCCTCTTCTATAGTGGGTACTTCCAACCTCCCCTCCCCCCAAGGATGCCTCCCATCCATCATCCCTCCTCTCATCCCCCTTCCCCCTATTCTGCTGCAGGTTGAGATATCCCATTTAGTATGTATGTCATTTTCTCCCTGAACCAAATTCAATGTGAATGTGGCTTTGCCTTTTTAGCCTTCCTTATTCTCCCCCTCCTTTGCAACCACTTCCCCTTGCTTCTTCTACATGGGATAGTTTACCCTACCCTGTCTCTCCCCATCTCCTCTTGCCACTTTCCTCTCACCTCATAATTTCATCCCTTGAGTATTCTCCCTTCCCAACAAATTCAACTTATGCCCCCTATCCATATATAACTGTAACCATATACACACACATTCACATATGTATTCATATGACCACACCCCTTCTTCCATTATTTTCATAGTGAGAAAGATATCATCAGTCACAGTTATTGCTTTTCCATATAGGAATGTAAATAGTTCAACTTTGATAAGTTCCCCTTGATCTCTCTTCCCCGATTACCTTCTCAGGCATCTCTTCCTTCCTGTGTCTGGATGTCAAATTTTCTATTCAATTCTGGTTTTTTCCTCAAGAATGCTTAAAAGTTCTCTATTCCACTGAATGACCATATTTTCCCCTGAAACAAAATACTCAGTTTTGCTGGGTAGGTGACCCTTGGGTTCATTCCCAGTTCTTTTGCCCTCTGGAATATCATATTCCATGCCCTTCGATCCCTCAGTGTAGAAGCTGCCAGGTCCTGGGCTATTCTGATTGTGTTTCCACAATACTGAAATTTTTTCTTCCTAGCTCCTTGGAGTATTTTCTCCTTGATCTGGGGATTCTGGAACCTGGCTATAATATTTCTGGGAGTTTTCTTTTTGGGATCTTTTTCAGGAGGTGATTGGTGGATTCTTTCAACCTCTATTTTGCCCTCTGGGTCTAAAAACATCAGGGCAGTTTTCCTTGAGAATTTCTTGAAGGGTGATTTCTAGGTTCTTTCCTTGATCATGGCTTTCAGGTAGTCCAATAATTTTTAAATTTTCTCTCCTGGATCTATTTTCCAGGTCAGTGGTTTTTCCATGAGATATTTCACATTGCCTTCTAATCTTTCATTTGTTTGGATCTGCTTAACAGCATCTTGATTTCTCATAAAGTCATTAGCTTCCATTTGCTCCAGTCTAACTCTGAAGGAATGAATCTCTCAGTGAACTTTTGAGATTCTTTTTCTATCTGGCAAATTCGGCTTTTTAAGGCATTCTTCTCCTCATTGCCCTTTTGGGCCTCCTTTGCCATTTGAGTTAGTCTATTTTTTAAGGTGTTGTTTTCCTCAGTCAGGCTGTTGACCCGCATTTCATACTTTTCCTGCATCCTTCTCATTTCTCTTTCCAATTTTTCCTCCACTTCTCTTATTTGATTTTTAAAGTCCTTCTTAAGGTTCTCTATGGCCTGCAACCCGCTCATGTTTTCCCTTGGGGCTTTTGGAGCAGGACTTCTGACCTCACAGTCCTTTTCCCGCTCTATGCCCCCCAAATAGGAGTCTAGGGTTGCATTTTTCTGTTTCCTTTGCCTTGGCATGTTGCCACTTCATTGCTTGACTTTTGGGCTTGTTGCCACACTATGGCTTTAAGGCCAGATAGAGGAATTTTCGTCCTGAACGTGTGGGGGGCAACTTCCGTTTCTGGCAAGCTATAAACCCACCCACAACTTCCACCCTAGATCACAATCCAGATCCAGGAGGTTAAAGCAAGAGCGATTACCCCCCAAGACTGATCGCTGGATCTCCCCACGATTTGTAGGCTGGGAGCCGGATCTGCCTCTGAAAACTACAAAATGGCTTGTCTCCTCAGCAGCTTCTAGCCCCCAGGGGAGGAAGCTGACGCATTCCCCAAATACAGGTCCCAAAGTCCATAGGACACTAACCTCTTACTTTGTCCTAGGCATGTCTATGTTGATAATTCTGGAGTCGCCACAGCTCCTGGTGTTCTGGGGTTCCTCCAGCTGGCTGCTGGCCCTGCCGCTCTGGGGCTAAAACCTCGGCTCACGCGGGCCTGGGCTCAGCTCGGCTTCTGCGCTCTGCGCGCTGCCTCTGTGCTAGTCCTTCCTTCAGGGCTGCTGGGCTGTCCTCAGCGGGAGGTTAGCTTCTCTGTGTCGTTCTGTGGGTGCTGGGGCTCCAGAAGTTGTTCAGAGTCCCCTTTTACATAGTTTGGGGGGAATCTGGGGGCAGAGAGGCTTGGACGAGCTGTTTCTACTCTGCCATCTTGGCTTCGCCCTAAATAGGGAAACTTAACCAATATAAGGGAATGCTGGCCAGAGCAAGAGAGATTTAGTTTAGAGAATCACAGGGTCAGTGAGAAGAGCCACCAGAATGTGTGTCATGCCTTTTCCAGAAGCAAAGACAGTATTGATTTGATGACTGTTCCCAAAATAAAGAGGTAGAAAACAATGTATGGGATAGGGTTATGTTTTATGGATAGTAGGGCATATGGCAAGATATCTGGGGTTTCCTAGAGGACAGTCAAGTGGGAGGTGAAACATGGTATATGACAGATATAATGGGCTGGAGTTTGCAGTTACTTACCAGTTAGGACAGTTTATCTACTTGATGGGATAGCTGAGTGGATTAACTTCTCCAGGTAAGAGAGTCATGATCTCTAGTGATTTGATATGCAGGGTGCTATTATATATATGAAGAAGGTAGAGGCATGGCAGATCCTATGAGCAGATGGCTGTGGATGAGATATGGAAACAGAGATGTATGATCCTATGCTAAGCTTTTCAGTGCATAAAGCACATGTTCTTTGTGTACTTAAATGTTTTTAATCTGCTTATTGTTGTTCAGTCATATTTGACTCTTTGTGAGCCATTTAGAGTTTTCTTGGCAAAGATACTGGAGTGGTTTGCCATTTCCTTCTCCAGTTTATTTTACAGATGAGGAACGGAGGCAAACTGGGTCAAGTGATTTGTGCAAGCTCACAAGGAAGTAAGTGTCTGAGGCTGGATTTGAACTTGGGGAGATGAGTCTTCCTGATTCCAAGCCCAGTGCTTTATCTACTAGACCACCTAGTTGTCCTTCTCTTTTAATGAATATTGGGGAGGTGATCCTGGATTCTCTGCCATTATCCTTCAAAAGCAAGTTCTTATAAGTCCTAGCCAACAAGAAAGTTCTCAAGTATGGGTCTAGTGGTGGACTACGTAACTATTGTCTGAGGGCCAAGCTAGCAAAATGTGGAGAGGTCCATCAGCAGAAGGTTGGTTACAAGGTGCTGAATTTTTCAGTTATGGCTACTGTCACAGATGATGTGCTAAGTTGTGATCTACCCTTATAAGGTGTGGAGGTAATATCTACACCAGTAAAATCATTGATCATGAAAGTATTAAAGGATGGATCTATTTTTATGACATTATGAGAAAAGAGTACTAGCTGTCCCTTTTATAATCTATAAAAAACAAACAAAAAACTATTGAGCAGTGTTGATACGGTGACAGTGTTAGGCCTGTTTCTAAGTAACTTACTAATCATCTTGGTGAAAACTCTGAACATTTTGTTCCTTGGAACAAAAGTTAACGTAAAGGTTTAGGACTAGAACAGATCTCAAATCACTTTGAGAATTATGGATAGGAAAGAGTGAGATGGGAAGAAGATAGTACTGTGACTGCTGCTATCTTGTCATTCTATTAGCTTTTATGATCCCTTATTACATGAACTGGGAACAGAACTTTTGACAATCATAGGTACTTTGACCCTGAATGATAATGATTAGGCTGTTTCTAGGGGGTTTCTTCCAAAAGACACATGCCTTTGGATAGACACACAAGTTTGTATCAGTGACTGATTTGCCATTTGTTTAATTTAATTTTCTTCCTAAATTTATCTCTTTGGTAAGTTAGAAATAACACTGTATTGGAGTCAGAAAAAAACCTTGGTTTGAACCTTGCTTCTAACACTTGTTATTTGACTGTGGGCAGATCATGTAACCTCTCTAAATCTTAGTTTCCTCATATGAAAGTGGGGATAATTAATATATATAATACTTTCCTCATAATGTTATAATGAAGATCAAATGAGATGTAACAAGAGTCCCACTTAGTTCCGGAACCCTTGCTACTCTAGGTTCAATGAGAGGTTGTTGTTGTTTGTAATCTTAATTATGCAAATTATGACTCTAGCTTCCATACCAATACATCCTTTATTCACACACCAGGCAAGAACAACAAGTGAAATAACAAAACATTTAATTAATGCATAACAGAATAGTATAACATAATAACAACAGAGAGGAAAGAATTGATTTAGAAATAAGAGCAGATTAAGGGAGAAGATAATGTGCTCGATTTTAGGCATGTTGAATATGAGGCATGAGTGGGGCAATTGAAAATGAGGGACTAAAGCTCAGTAGAGAGGTTTTGAGTGGGACACATCATAATTAATTTGGGAGTCATGGGTATGTTAATTGAAGCCATAAGTATGGATTGAACTTTGGAGGATTCCCCTTAGGTTCTGGGAGGAAAGAAAGGAACCAGTGTAGGAGGGTGAATTGGAAAGAAAGGAGCAGAACCAAGGTGGAATAGCATCTCAGAAAACAAGAAAGGAAAAAGTATCAAGCTGGGTAACAGTTTTAAGCATGACAGAAAAGTCAAGAGATATGAGACCCGAACAAAGGCCACTGGATTTGGCTACCAGAGGCCATTTGTATTCTTAGGTTAAATACTTTTAATAGAGTAATCAGGACAGAAGTCAGATTGCAAAAGGTTAAATGGTAAGTGAATAGTAAGGACATGGAAGCAGCAAATACAAGCTGCTATTTCTAGAAGTTTGGCAGTGAAAGAGAAAAAGAGATGGAATGATGGCTTGAATGGTTAGAAGGGTCAAACTTTTAAAAAATTTAATTAGGGGAGATATGAACCATGCTAATGTTACCATTCCCATCAACCTCCTTCCAGTTTGACACATTTAAATAATGGAAGAATCCAAAAACAATTTTACTTCAATCCACAAAATCTTTGAAGAACTGACTTGACATATTTGGGTTGGTGATAATATTGATTTATAACACCAAATCATAGTCCTATTTCTTAAAAAAATCTGACCCTTCTACTTAAATTATTGAAGATTGCATTTAAGAAAAAGAAATACTATATAGCTTTGGTCTTCATAAAACTATATTTATTCTTTTTATTCATATATAGTAAATAAATTTGTGATAAAATTATGTTAAATTCATACAGAAATTATTTTAAAAAATTATACTTAGACTTGAAAAAAAAAAGACCAACAACTTTAAAAACAAACAAATGAAAAGGCATCCTACTTTACCAAAACATACACTTCATAAGCAGAATATAGCTGTTGGGACTCTGATTAATTAGACCTCCATTCCACTAGATAAAATCGATTTGGAGCAATGGATAATAGAGACAATGAGCCCTTGTAGGATGTACCACTTTTTGGACACTGAGTGCCTCATTTGTACTTTGTAATGAATGTGATACTGCACAATTTGCATATGAAAAGGTCAGGAAACTCATCTGGGGATAGGTGGTGGCTATGGATGACCTTGGTGCCCTTATTCTAGTTTCACAGCTCTTTCCCTGACAAAGGAAAATATAAGAATTTTTAAATGGGGGAACCGACCCTAGTGAGTCTGTTAGTAATAACAAAAATAATAATAATTTGCATTTATAAAATGCTTAAAGGCTTATAAAACTCTTTATATTTCTTAAGTCACTTGATCCTCAAAGCAACCTATGGGGAAGGTACAATTATTATCTGTTTTATAGATAAGGAAACTGAAACTGGCAAAGATTAAGTGACTTGCACAGGGCCACACTGCTACTATTGTCCAAGACAGTATTCAAACTTAGGACTTTATGACTCCAGGTCCAGTGTCCTCTCCATTGTGACACCTTGCTTTTCACCTTTATCTTGTTCCCCTTGGAGACTTCAGTAAGGGGGTTGAGGGATAGAATTTCTGTCTCCTCCCTCTTTATTGGCATGGCATCTTACAGCAGAATAAAATGGCAGCATCCAGTGGAAAGGGAAGTCTAATAGTTAAGTCAAGTCAAGTTCAGTTGGCAGAAGAAGTCAAGGAACTGGTGCTAGTACCTGGGATCTTATTCAGTAAATGACAGACCACAGTGTTCAGATTTTTGTTGGCTCTAGGGTATGGGTTCTGTAACTTAAAGTGTATAACAAAAAAAAAAAAAAAGAAGGAAGAAAGAAAGAAAAAGGAAGAGGAAGAAAGGAAGGAGGGAAGAAGGGAGGGAGGGAGGAAAGAAGGAAAGAAAGAAAGCAAGAAAGAAGAAAGATAATAAAGAAAGAATGAAAGGAAAGAAGGAAGGAAGGAAGGAAGGAAGGAAGGAAGGAAGGAAGGAAGGAAGGAAGGAAGGAAGGAAGGAAGAATATAGGAGCACCCTACACCAAGATCTCAGTTGAGCCCAGAACTGGAGATGGTAGCAATCACGGCCAAGCACTAGAGCCTTATACCCAGTCCACAAGCAGGCTGAGAGGGCCAGATGGCACTGGAGGTAAAAGTTACTTTGTCCATAGGTATTCCTATGTGTGTACCTTTCCATCTGTGAACTCTATTTTTCCCCACTAATTTGGTTTGTATTCGTAAAAGAGTTTTATAGGCTTATAGGAAGAAGTTTTATTAAAACTTTTCTTATTATACCATTTCAGTAAACCCCTTTGCTTTGGTCTAATAATTGTTAACTAGTTAAAAGTAAACACATTAGTAGTTTTGTGTTTTTCTATTTTGTAATTTTAATTTTAAGAGTGTGAACCTGCAGAATCCTTGAATCTGAGTTAATTTTGTGAGTATGGGAGGAGAGAGGAAAGATGTGAGACATATACATATACACACATACGTATATCTATAGATATAAAAACCTATATGTATATATATATAAATATATACATATCTATGGCATTATACATATGTGTATATAGGTATAATATTATATTTATATAAAAGCTACTGTAGCAGCAATGTGATACAGCAGCAATGGCAACTATGAATATGCCAGCATAGTTTTAAATTGTAAAATATAGACTATCCATATATAAGGCAGAAGCAAAACATTTATTCAGACATCAGAAAGCCAAATCCCAATACTAGAAAACCAAATTCATCATACCAACAAAGAAATCTATGCACAATAATGCTGCAGAGAGCAACATCACCCCAAAGCCTTCCCAGAAACAAACACTCACAAGCCTAGAGTGTCTTCTTGCCTGTGTCCCCTGTCCTCCCTCCATTCTAACTTCTCTGATCTCTACCTTCCTCTTAGCTCTGCTCTATCCTTCAGCAAACTCCTCCTGCCACAGGCTCCATGTGATTACATCTGACCTATTAGGGGGCAGGGAAGATCTTCAAATTCCCCATTACCATTACAGCTACTAGAGTTTAAAAATGCACAGTTTAAAAAAGATTTTGGGGTACCCTGTACTTGTAGCACTGTACAATATATATGTATAAATACACATATTTGCACATATAGATTTTCATATGACTATGTGTTTATCTGCATGTGTGTATGCATGTATATGTGTTTGCATGTATATGGTATTAAGGCTTAAAAACCCACTAAGACTTTTGAGACACCCTATAATTGTAGCACTCCTCCTTTGGTCCACCCTCCCCAACTTGCATAATTGTCTCCTGGATGAGTTTAAGGCAATCTCTGGTTCCATATTTCTAAAATTATAGCTTGCAAGTGTCTATACCTATATGTGTGTATGAATGAGTACATATTAATAAAATGCCACATAATTAATTACATGCAAGCATCTCACTAAATGATTAAGACAAAGCAAAGTTGTTTGACTACTTAAATGCTATTGCTAGTACTACTACTTTGCTACCTCAATATTTCCAGGTGACTAATGTGGATATTATATTACTTCCACCATCTGAAAATTCCCCATAGCATGTCTAGTCACCCAGTGCTCTGGAGGCTTTCTTTTTTTTCTCTTAAGTATCATGGATAACAATTGTTGTTGCTCAGTTGTGTCCAACTCTTTGTGACCCCATGTGGATTTTCTTGGCAAGGATATTGGACTTCTTTGCCATTTCCTTCTCTAGCTCATTTTACAGATGAAGAAACTGAGGTAAACGGGATTAAGTGATTTGCCCACGGTCACACAGTTAGTATGTGTCTGAGGCTGGATTTGAAGAGGAAAAAAGAGTCTTCCAAGCCCAGTGTTCTATCCACTGCACCACTTAGCTTCCCCACTTCTTTAAAACTTTAAGTTGCAGAAAGGTTAGTGATCTGCATTAGTGAAGGGAATTTCCCCACCCAGAATTCCCTTTGCTGATGAAATTCCTGATCTAACACAGAAAACCCAAAACTAAAACCAGAAACAAATGGAGCACCGGTACTTAAGTTGTCTGTCTTTTAACCTCCTCTCTTGCTGCAGTGAGCTCTGCAAAGCACTACTCTGATGCTTCATCAAAGTATGGAGGTGACCCTTGGCTTTTACAGGTAATGTTCATGGAGCAGTTCTTGCAGACTCTACCAAGCTATAAGGTACCAGCCTAGGCCAGAGTGTGTCTACTATCTATATAAAAGTACAGAGGCTCCTTAGTAGTAGGTCAGCTACTAGATGCTCACTTCCTCTACCAGAGCAACCAATGAAGCAAAGGAAAAAAACTCCATTCCCTCTATCCTACACAGTCCCCTTCCAAAGTGACAAGGGAGGAGTAGAAAGCACCAAGAATCTTGGCTGCTACAAAGTTGCATTAAAACAAACAAAACACCAAATTATTTTTTTAAAAGAGAACCTTAAGCTAATTAAGAAAACAGCATATTTTGTGAAAAAAGGTATCTCATTTTCTCTGCAATTACCAAAGTCCACATTAATCCAAAATGGTATTTATTATTAAACTTAATCAAAACATGTATGAGAATTAATTAAATTCCAGAATGTCATTAAATAGCGATTATTTATTTTTATTATTTATTACTTAATGCATAAGCCACATACAAAAAAAATTACTTGCAATAATTGGGATCCTTGCCTTCCATTTTATTAAATATACTATTCTTCCCAATTTGAATTTTTTTCTTTGGTGCAGAGGATTGTGCTATTGATGATTTGTGATTACTGGTTGTTTTATGTATTTCATCATTGCTATTAAAAAAGAAGTAAATTTAGAGTCCCCTACCTCCTACCCCCCACAGAATACTTTGCAGGTTGAAGACCATTGAAATAGAACAAAAGATTCCAAGTGGCACCTCAGCTTTGATGATTGCCCACATCAAATGACCAAGTTTCTTCTGAGAAGCAGCCTGGTATATTGGAAAAGGTACTGGATTTGGAATGAGAAAGCCCAGGTTTTAATAGCTGCTGCTGATACTTACTAGCTGTGTAACTGTGGACAAGTCAATTGACCTCTGAGACTCAGTTTTTTCCTCTTAGCTCCTCTGGAGCCAATAACACCTGCTTCACAGGATTGTCTCAAGGTTGAGGGTCAGATGAGATCACACCAATAAAGCACTTGGCAAACTTTTAAGGTAATTTTAAAGTTATTATCATCTATTAACTATCAGGTATCCACTTCTTAGGAAGACATAATTGAAACTGTGCCTGTCCTCAAGGTACTTACATTCCTACATATGGAGATAACATGTACACACACATAAATATATGCACATACATGTTTACGAACACATACATATACATATATGTACACAGCTGTGTGTATACATATATGTATGTATATAAATATGTATATATGTATGCACACACGTGTGTATATATTATATTTCTATTAGTTGGAGGAATCATGAAAGTACTCATGTAGGATATAATGTTTGGCTGAAATGCTGAGAGAAACTAGTTCTGTAGAGAGGAGATCAAAGGTATTTCCTTGATTTAGTCAATCAATAAACATTTATTAAGTGTCTATCACACACCTGGTACAGTGCTAAGCTTGAGTTCCCTGGTGAGTTTAACTCAATGAGCTTATAATGGAGAGCCTTTAATGAGAACTTTTGAAAGGATCTCCCTATAGAGGTACATTTGTTCATTGCCACCTTTTTGAGAGGACTAAATAGCCTCTTGGCAGTCAGGTGGTTCAGTGTATAGAGTGCTGGGACTAAAGTCAGGAAGACTCATCTTCCTGAGTTCAAATCTGGCCTCAGGAACTTACTAGTGTGACCCTGGGCAAGTCCTGTCGTCATGTTTGCCTCAGTTTCCTCATCTGTAAAATGAGCTGGAGAAGAAAAAATAGCAAGCCACTCCAGTATCTTTGCCTGACCAAATGTGGTCAGGAAGAGTAGGATACAACTATGCCAAGATGAATTGGTTGGTTTTGGAGCCACTCTTTGACACCTCCTTGAGGATAGGTTTCAATACTAGAAGTTGTATTCAAGATTAATTGGCTGACTCAGACTTTTGTGAGGACTTACCCTTGTAAAAGGATACATCTTTTTGCACAGGATTATAAAGGGAGATGACAGACTGTCTTTTCCACTTAAATCTTTCTTTTGGAGAGGTCCTAAAAGTGCAACATACTAGAGGGGGGGGTGTTCACCTGCTCCAAAGTCATTAATGACATCTTTGGAGTGCCATGTGGTACACTTGTGCTTGTCCATATTGCCTGAGAGGGGAATACCTAGACAATGTCACTTTTTATCCCTAGCCCATTAGAGGAGGGATGACTTCTGGGGCAAGAATAGCCTCAGGAAGACAACCCCTTGTCAATCCAAGAGTTTGGTGAAGTAGTCCTTTATTGCTAAAAGGAGAATATTCTGAGCTGTTTGTCTTTTGGACAGAGGCATTTACATGTCTCTCAGTGCTAGGAAGAACAGCAGTGAGGGGCTAAAGTCACAATATAAAAGAGCAAGGGACCTGAATTTGGCACTCTAGTATTAATGGTGAATTATTCAGGTGGTGTGGCACTGATGGAAGGTGGTGTGTGTATTTGTGTGTGAAGTTTTTGAGTTTAAAGAGAGACCAGAATGTTGAGGTGTTGTCTGTCTAGTAATCTCATGTTCAATTTTTTTCTGAGGGGAGTACAAACCATATGAGGACACTTAGGGACTTTAGAACCCTGTAATGAAGTGGTACCCAGGGGCGGCTAGGTGGCATAGTGAATAGAGCACCAGCCCTGGAGGCAGGAGGACCTGAGTTCAAATGTGACCTCAGACACTTAACACAAAAACTAGCCATGTGACCTTGGGCAAGTCACTTAACCCCAATTGCCCTACCTTCCCCCCTCCAAAAAGGAAAAATAAAGAAGTGGTACCCACTGGAGAAGGGGGAGCAGTGCATTGATAATTTATAGGCTTACTAATTGGCAGCTCTATTGCTCATAAACAGTTCTGGGTCACAGTTCCAGAGCAGAGTTTATGGCTGCAGAGAAGGGACCTGGTCACAATTCCAGGGCAGAGAGGAGCATTAGTACTTCTGGTTGCAAGGGGAAAGAGGCCCTTCCTGGGTAAAGACAAGATTATGGACCAGGAGAGTAGTAACTATACCTCTCTCCAAATCACACTACCTTGGAAGCAGCAAGGCTTTGCAGATTCCCAAAATTTGCTCTGAAAACAGCAGCACAAAAAAGCTTGAAGCTTGAGAAGTTGCCTCTCTACCCCTGGGTAAGCAGAACCCAATTTTAACATAAAGTTTAAAGTCAAAACATAGGTTAATAAAATGAACAAATAACCAAAAAAGAACTTGACTATAAAAAGCTACTACAGTGGCAGGGAAGATCAAGACATAAACTTAGAAGATAACAATGTGAAAGTAGCTACAAGCAAATCCTCAAAGAAAAATGCTAATTGGACCCAAGGCCAGCAAGAATTTCTGGAAGAGTTAAGATAAATGTAGTAGAGGGAAAATTGGGAAAATAAATGAAAATTATGCAAGAAAATTATGAAAAGAGAATTAATGGTTTAGGAAAAGAGGCACAAAAAATACTGAAGAAAATAACACTTTAAAAAACAGAATTGGCCTAATGGCAAAAGATCCATAAAAATTCACCTGATAAAAGGACTCCTTTAAGGGTATGATAGCCCAAATGGAAGAGGAGGTACAAAAATTCACTGAAGAAAAGAATTTCTTAAAAAGTAGAATTGGTCAAATTGAAAAAAGAGGTACAAAAGCTAACTGAAGAAAATAATTCCTTAAAAATTGGAATTGGGCAAATGGAAACTAATGACTCCATAAGACATCAAGAAACAATAAAACAAAGTCAAAAGAATGAAAAAAAAATAGA
Organism: Gymnobelideus leadbeateri; assembly: GCA_011680675.1. NCBI lineage: Eukaryota > Metazoa > Chordata > Mammalia > Diprotodontia > Petauridae > Gymnobelideus > Gymnobelideus leadbeateri. The sequence goes on along the minus strand of WOXC01001300.1, from coordinate 217,487 downwards.
AAAAAAGAAGTGAAATTCTCATTGGGAAAGCAACTGACCTGGAAAAATAGATCAAGGAAAGCTAATTTAAGAATTATTGGACTACCTGAAAGCCATGATTTTTAAAAAAAGCCTAACCATCACATTTCAAGAAGTTATAAAGGAAAATTTTCTCAATATCTTAGCTCCAGAGGGTAAAATAGAAATTGAAAGAATCTACCAATCACCTCCTGAAAGAGAGCCCAAAATGAAAACTCCCAGAAATATTATAGCCAAATTCCAGAGCTCCAAGGTTAAGGAAAAAATCCTTCAAGCAGCCAGAAAGAAACAATTCAAATATCATGGAGCTACAGTCAGGATCTCACAAGATTTAGCAGCTTCCACATTAAAGATATGGAGGACTTGGAATTATAATCAAGAATAATCTACCCATCAAAACTGAGTATAATTCTTCAGAGGAATAAAATGATTGTTTAATGAAATAGACAACTTTCAAGCATTTCTGGTGAAAAGACCAGAGCAAAATAGAAAATTTGATATTCAAATAGAAGGCTCAAAAGAAGTTTTTAAAAAAAGTAAATACAGCCCCCCAAACTATGTAAAAGGGGACTCTGAACAACTTCTGGAGCCCCAGCACCCACAGAACGACACAGACAGAAGCTAACCTCCCGCTGAGGATAGCCCAGCAGCCCTGCAGGAAGGACCAGTGCAGCAGTCTGGGAGCTGGCAGCGCGCAGTGCACAGAGCACAGGGAGCGGAGCCGAGCAGAGCCCAGGTCCGCGTGAGCTGAGGTTTTAGCCCCAGGGCGGCAGGGCCAGCAGCCGGCTGAAGGAACCCCAGAACACCAGCAGCTGTGGCGACTCCAGAATTATCAACATAGACATGCCTAGGACAAAGTAAGAGGTTAACATCCTATGGACTTTGGGTCCAGTATTTGGGGAATGCGTCGGCTCCCTCCCCTGGGGGCTAGAAGCCACTGAGGAGACACGACATTTTGTAGTTTTCAGAGGCAGCTCCGGCTCCTGGCCTGCAAATTGTACGGAGATCCAGCGATCAGTCTTGGGGGGTAATTGCTCTTGCTTTAACCTCCCTGGATCTGGATTGTGATCTAGGGTGGAAGTTGTGGGTGGGTTTACAGGTTGCCAGAAACGGAAGTTGCCCCCCACACGTTCGGGACGAAAATTCCTCTATCTGGCCTTAAAGCCATAGTGTGGCAACAAGCCCAAAAGTCAAGTAATTAAGTGGCAACATGCCAAGGCAAAGGAAACAGAAAAATGCAACCCTAGACTCCTATTTTGGGGGCATAGAGCGGGAAAAGGACTGTGAGGTCAGAAGTCCTGCTCCAAAAGCCCCAGGGGAAAACATGAGCGGGTTGCAGGCCATAGAGGACCTTAAGAAGGACTTTAAAAATCAAATAAGAGAAGTGGAGGAAAAATTGGAAAGAGAAATGAGGATACAGGAAAAATATGAAATGAGGGTCAACAGCCTGACTGAGGAAAACAACACCTTAAAAAATAGACTAACTCAAATGGCAAAGGAGGCCCAAAAGGGCAATGAGGAGAAGAATGCCTTAAAAAGTCGAATTTGCCAGATGGAAAAAGAATCTCAAAGTTCACTGAGGAGATTCATTCCTTCAGAGTTAGACTGGAGCAAATGGAAGCTAATGACTTTATGAGAAATCAAGATGCTGTTAAGCAGATCCAAACAAATGAAAGATTAGAAGGCAATGTGAAATATCTCATGGGTAAAACCACTGACCTGGAAAATAGATCCAGGAGAGACAATTTAAAAATTATTGGACTACCTAAAAGCCATGATCAAAGAAAGAACCTAGAAATCACCCTTCAAGAAATTCTCAAGGAAAATTGCCCTGATGTTTTAGATGCAGAGGGCAAAACAGAGGTTGAAAGAATCCACAAATCACCTCCTGAAAAGATCCCAAAAAGAAAACTCCCAGGAATATTATAGCCAGGTTCCAGAATCCCCAGATCAAGGAGAAAATACTACAAGCAGCCAGGAAGAAACAATTTCAATATTGTGGAAACACAATCAGAATAGCCCAGGACCTGGCAGCTTCTACACTGAGGGATCGAAGGGCATGGAATATGATATTCCAGAGGGCAAAAGAGCTGGGAATGAACCCAAGGGTCACCTACCCAGCAAAACTGAGTATTTTGTTTCAGGGGAAAATATGGTCATTCAGTGGAATAGAGGACTTTCAAGCATTCTTGAGGAAAAAACCAGAATTGAATAGAAAATTTGACATCCAGACACAAGAAGCAAGAGATGCCTGAGAAGGTAATCAAGGAAAAGAAATCAAAAGGAACTTATCAAAGTTGAACTATTTACATTCCTATATGGAAAAGCAATAACTGTGACTGATGATATCTTTCTCACTATGAAAATAATGGAAGAAGGGTATGTGGTCATATGAACACATATGTGAATGTGTGTGTATATGGTTACAGTTATATATGGATAGAGGGCATAGGTTGAATTTGTTGGGAAGGGAGAATACCCAAGGGTTGAAATTATGAGGTGAGAGAGGAAAGTGGCAAGAGGAGATGGGGAGAGACAGGGTAGGGTAAACTATCTTATGTAGAAGAAGCAAGGGGAAGTGGTTGCAAGGGAGGGGGAGAATAGGAAGGGAAAAAAAAGGCAAAACCACATTCTCATTGAATTTGGTTCAGGGAGAGAATGACATACCTACTAAATGGGATATCTCAACCTGCAGCAGAATAGGGGGAAGGGGGATGTGAGGAGGGATGATGGATGGGAGGGCATCCTTGGGGGGAGGGGAGATTGGAAGTACCCACTATAGAAGAGGGACAGGATCATGTAGGGAATGGACCAGGTGGGGGGTGGGATGAGTGGGAGGGATTTATAAGCAGCCTTGTACAATATATCTACTAAGATAATGTCTTGCATAGCTAGACATGTACAACATATACTGAATTACTTATCTCCCCAGAGGGAATGGGTGACAAGGGAGGAAGGAAATGGATCTGAAATTCGAGGTCTTAACATTAAATGTTTCAAATATATATATATAAATACTATTATTAATACTCTTTTGCTTATAATTGGGAGATAAGATGTGCAGGCACTGGGACACAAAGATTCACCTTCCTCTAATGGAAAAGTCGAAGGGGGTATGGGAGAAGGTATGGGAGAGAGCAGATTGGAGGAAGCGATATCTTGTGGGACTGGTATTCTGGGAAGGTGGGTAGGGGAATAATGGGGGGAAAATGATTGTAACTCGAAATCTGGCAGAAATGAATGATGTAAAACAGAAGTTAATAAAGCATTTGTTTAAATAAAAAAGAAATAAAACCAAACCAAACACTGGAAAAAAAAAGTAAATATAAAACTCTATAAAGTTAAGCTATTTATATTCCTATATGGGAAAATGATACATGTAACTCCTAAGAACTTTATTATTAGTATGGCAGTTAGAACTAGTCTACCCAGACTGAGGTCACGAGTGTGAGTTGATTATGTTAGTCAGTCTCCAAAAAAAATAAGAGGTGAGAAAGAGGAATGCATTGGGAGAAGGGGGGAGTGAGAGGTAGAAAGGGGAAATTTTTCTCCCATAGAAGAGGTACACAATGCAGATTTTTTTTATAGTAGCAGGGGAAGTGGGAAGGCAGCAGGCAATGCATGCACCTCACTCCATTGGAATTGGTTCACAGAGGGACACTCAGTTGCACATAGAAATCTATCTCACCCAATAGGGAAATAGGAGGGGAAGGGGATAAGAGATATGGAGTGGTGAGGGGGCAGTTGGGGAGGATGATAAAAGGGAGAATGGATTAAGGAAGGCAGTAGTCAGAAATAAAACAGATTTCTGAGGAAGGACAGAATAAAAAGAGAATGATAAACAGAAGAAAACAAGATGGAGGGTGATATGATATACATGGAAACATGATATACATGCAATATGTATATTTCCTAAACCATAGGAAAACATGATATACAGCCATCATAACTGTGAATATGAATAAGATAAAATCACCCATAAACCAGAAGTGGATAGCAAAATGGATTAGAAACCAGAATTCAACAAAATGTTCTTTAAAAGAGATATACTTGAAGCAGAAAGACATACACATAGAGTTAAAATATATGGCTGCTTTAGATTCTGCTGTTGGAGCAGCACATATGAAAAAAAAATGCTCTAAATCACCATTGATTAAAGAAATGCAAATTAAAACAACTCAGAGGTACCATTGCACACCTATTAGAAATAACAAATGCTGGAGCAAATGAGGTAATAGATACATGAAATATGGTTGGTAAAGTAGTGAACTGATCCAGACATTCTGGAGAATAATTTGGAATTATGCTCAAAAGGTTATAAAACCTTTGCTTTGACCTAGCAACACCACTACTAGATCTATACTTTAAAGAGATCAAGGAAAAAGGATAAGTACATATACATACATACACACACACATATATATATATATATGTATATATGTGTGTGTATGTATGTGTGTGTGTATATATACAAAAATGTTTATAGCAGCTTTTTTGTGGTGGCAAAAATTGGAAATCAAGGTAATGCTAATGAACTGGGGAATGGCTGAACATGTTGTCGCATATGATTGGAGTACTATTATACTGTGGGAAATGATAATGGGGATAGTTTCAGAAAAAACATGGCAAGACCTATATGAACTAATGCAAAGTGAAGTGAAAAGAACCAGGAGATCATTGTATACAGTAATAGCAATGTTGTAATGATGATCAGTTGTGAAAGACATGCTACTGCTGTTCAATATAGTGGTCTAAGACACTTCCAAAAGACTCATGATGAAAAAATGTTATCCACCTCAAGAGAGAGAACTGATGAACTCTGAGAGCAAATTGAAGCATAAAAATTAACGATCCTTTATTTTTCCCCCCATCTCCTTCTCTATTGTAAAAAAAAAGGAAGAAAAATAAAATTTTTGTAATAAATGTATATTATTCATCATCTCTCTGTCAGATGGAAGTTTCCTTCCCTTCCCTTCCCTTCCCTTCCCTTCCCTTCCCTTCCCTTCCTTTCCCTTCCCTTCCCTTCCCTTCCTTTCCCTTCCCTTCCCTTCCCTTCCCTTCCCTTCCCTTCCCTTCCCTTCCCTTCTTCCCTTCCCTTCCCTTCCCTTCCTTCCCTTCCCTTCCCTTCCCTTCCCTTTCTTTCCCTTCCCTTCCCTTCCCTTCTCTTCCCTTCCCTTCCTCTTTTTGCAATATTGCTAATATGGAAATATGTTTTGCATGCTTTCACACACACACACACACACACACACACACACACACATATATATATATATATGTAATTGATATCATTTTGCTTGCCTTCTCAGTGGGTGGAGGACCAGCAGGAGAAAGGGAGAAATTTAGAACTCAAAATTTAAAATAGAAAAGAATAAAAAAGGAAAAAATGTTTAAAGTAAATAATTAAAATACCAAATAGGGAAGTATGGTGAAGGAATTTCTTTTGGCTTAAAGAGTTTGACTTTTATTTTGAGAAAGATTGAATTTGGGGTGGTAGTAGAATGTTCAAGTCTTAAGAAATAATGGGAAACATGGGACTTCCCTCTGTTATTATGTCTAAATTATCCTATATATAGCTTGTTTGTACAGTTGTTTGCATGTTATCTCTTCCATTAGACTAGTCTGTCTTCTGCCATTTTTTCGTGTTTATCACACAGTAGGCACTTAATAAATGCCTGTTTCTTCTTTCTATTAGTTTTAGTGGAGAGAGAAGTTTCAGTAGAGTGATTGAGAAGGGAAAAGAAATCTCAGAAGATTAAGTAAAAAAAAAAAAGAGTCATGAGGAAATGGAGAGAGCAGATTGATTCACATGGTGAAGGGAAAGAAGAGAAATAGGCTGATAATTTAAGGACATACCAGGGTCATGTGAAGGGTTTTTCAAGGATAACATATGCTTGTATGAAATTAGAAGTAAAGAGGTCAAAATGATCCTGAAGAAAGATGAAGCAGAAATTATCAAGATGGTGGGACAGAATGAGATTGAGATCATAGGGCAAGGGGTTAGACTTGAAGAGTAAAATACCCTCCTCAGAGAGAATGAAGGAGATGACTGAAGAGATTAATATGAGGTGGAGAGGAAGGTAGATGAAGGAGCATATTCCAGATGGTCTTGATCTCAGTGAAGTAGACAGCAAAGCCTCCTGATGGCCATAGGTGGGTGAGAGAATTTGGGGTTTTGAGAAAAGTGTAAAAGAGATAAAATAGTATGAGGGGATCCATAAGGGGAATTAAGTTTATATAAAAATATAAAAAAAATAAGTTGATGAGTAGAAGTTAGAGCCCAGTTGAAGTTATGTAGCAGAAATCTGTAGTGGTGCAGGTGTAACCAATTCTTTAAATGCAATTTGGCTTTATCTAAAAATTCTGCAAGTATAATAATAGTTCCTTTGAATAACAGGAGAGTTCTTTACATAAAAGACTCCAACTTCCCCCACCCCTTTTTGGGGGGGGGGGATATTAATGAATGGGGCAGGAAGAATCAGGTCACTGAAGGACCCTGGCTTCTTTATTAGGCATAATTTATTAGGAACAAGTTAGGCTGCTAGGTGGCACAGTGAGTTAGGAAGACGTGAGTTCATAATCCAACCTCAGAAATGAGCTGTGTGACCCTGGGCAAGTCAACCTCTGTCTGCCTCAGTTTACACATCTATAAAAGGATTGATAATAATAGTACTTATCCTCAGGGTTGTTGTGAAGATGAAATGAAATAATATTTATAAAGTGCTTTGCAAACCTTAAAGCATTATATAAATGTTATTTATTATTATTAAAAACTCTTTTCTTCTTTATGTATAAAGACTATCTCCACTTCACTAGAAGCTCCCATTTGAAGATCAGTGTTACAGACATTTTACTCTCTTGTCACATTAAAAAAAATGGTAGCAGTCATTTTTGGAAATGGGAACTCATGAAATACCCCCATTTTTACTGTTATTTCCTTTGGGTGGTATTCTACATAACTTAAAAAATTATGTCCATTCCGCCTAACTTTAATCATATGGTCAAAATACATAGACTCTGCTAGTTTACATTGGATGATTTTCCTGTAAATCTTTTAATACAATTTTAAAGCAAAAACCTTGGCAAAATTATGAAATAAGTGATGTCTTTTGATGTCTTTTATGTCTCCTTTCGGCATCCTTTACTCGCCTCCCCTTCTCCATTTCTTCCATCCCAGAGAAGGGCAAAAGTCTCCAGGGTTGTGCCTTTCACAGCTCCACTAACAGTCTCCTGGTGTGTCCGGCCCATGCCAGTCTCTTTTTCACACTTTCCCCCTACTCTTTCCCTACAAGGAATCATAATCAGAGCTCTAAGTGAAAGGACATTTAAGGTAGGAGGTTTCTAGTCATTTGAATTCTAGAACCCTAGAATGTCGGAGCTAGAAAAAGCCTTAGAAATCATCTGGTCCATTTTACAAAGTGGAAATGGACGCATAAAGAGGTTAGGTCAGGGTCACCCAGTAAATTAGGAGGAGGCAATAAACCTGAAAGTTTATCTGACTTGTCTAATGCTCCCAGTGAGATACACACACACACACACACACACACACACACACACACACACACACACACACACACAGAGTTGATTAAAGAGTCATATACTCGTGGGTATGCTGGAGGCAGCTGAGACAAACAGACTGTTCAACTTTCAGAGTGAATATTTATACCTTGGCAGGGGCAGCTAGTGGATAAAACACTGGGCTTGGAACCAAGAAGATTCATTTTCCTGAGTTCAAATCTGACCTCAGATACTTAACTGTGTGATGCCAGTCGTCACAACTCCATTTGCCTCAGTTTCCTCATCTGTAAAATGAGCTGGAGAAGGAGATGGCAAACCACTCCAGTATTTTTGCCGAGAAAACCCCAAATGGGGTCATAAAGAGTTGGACATGATTAAACAACAACATTTACACCTTGGAAACTAGCCAGTGCTACAAATCAGAGTGTGATTTATTGCGTTTTTGATCGTCTAGATTTAAGAAAGTGATTTAAAAAATTCAGTGACACAGATTAAGCTTAAAAGTGTATCATGAATATTTTTCAGGAGAGCTGTTTGTTAAACATTTGCAGTATACCAGTGGAGAAGTCTCATACCTTTTTTTATAACCACATATTGAATTGGTCTGCCTCATCATCTTCCCCCTACCCCTTTTATTTTTTAAAAACAGAATTGGCTCCAATTTACTCTTTTCTGTTTCCAAAATTTCAAACCCACTTTCAATGAATAAAGACTGAGAAACCCTAAAAGTATGTGTTACAGTCTCCGAAGGCAATTTTAAAAGAAGAGCTCTGGAAACGCTTTTGAGTAAAGGCAGTATCTGAGATATAGACACACACACACACACATATATTTCATATGCATGTATATGTTCTATATGCACACCAGACAAGTGTCAGAGGGAGTACAGCATAGATGATAGAGAGTTAGCCATGAAACCAAGAGAGGACCTTGGTTCAAACCTTACCTAGGACACATATGGGCTTTGTGACCCACGGTAAGTAACAACTTCTCAGTGTTCTAGGCAACTCTCTAAGACCATGTTACAGAATAGGTGTGTATCTGCATTGGTAGAAGGAGTTTCCTTACTTTGGAATCCTGGGATTTCCATGAAATTATAGGTTTAGGTTGGATCACCAAAGGGTTTGGCTTTGAAGGGGTCAATATTAAGTTTGACGTGCAAGCTCTAGTGTTAAAATTTCAGTACCATTATGGAAAGAGTGTTGAATTTTAAATTGAAGGACTCCTAAGGATCCTTCTAGATCTATGATCCTATAATGATAATAAATAATTGTAATAACTGGCATAGTGCTTTCAGGTTTGTGAAATACTTCATAAATATTATCTCATTTTATCCTCATAACAACCCTGAGAAGTCAGGTACCATTATTATCCCCATTTTTAAGGTGAGTAAACTGAAGCAGACAAGAGGTCAAATGATTTGCCCAGGGTCACATGGCTGATAAGTGACTCAGGTTGGATTTGTCTTCCTACCTCCAGGTCTAGCATTTTCTCCATTATGCCATCTGTATGACTTTCTATCCATGTCTGGTATGTGGAAATTAAGCACTGCCACAAAAGGGGACTTACTTCTAAAGACAGGAATGGGCATAAGGGCTGGGTCAAAGGGCACATAAAAACAGACAATCCAGGATCGGGGCATGGTTGCTAGCCAGTTGATTTCCTAAGACAAATGGAGTGAGGCCGAGTCCAATCTTATTCCCTTCATGTTGAAGATACAGACAGACTTTAGGATTGAGGTATCACAGTGTGTTTTCCACGGTGGCTAAAGCTGTCACACCAAATAAAATGTGAGCTTTCACCATCAGCTGTGATAGCATCATTTGAGAATTTTCTTGGGCTGACAACTGCCCTCTGAAAACACGCAGGAAATAATATATCATAGGCAATATGGAGAATGAATATAAGTGGGCAAATGAACTTCAGAAACCCATGGTCATATGTTGATCTGCATAAGACACACCCCAAGTCAGCCTAGATAGTAGCCTTGGCATTAGCCTCTGGAGTATCTCTTTGAAAGTACACAAATGTTAGTTGATTCCATGGTTGTGCCACAATTAACCTAGTCAATCCATTGATCAATCAACAGGCATTTTTTAAGCCTCTGATATATTTTATTTATTTATTTATTTATTTTTTAAAGCAATTGGGGTTAAGTAACTTGCTCAAGGTTACACGGCTAGGTTTTTTTGTTTGTATGGATTAAGTGTCGGAGGCCGGCTCCGAACTCAGGTCCTTCTGATTCCAGGGCCGGCGCTCTATTCACTGCGCCACCTAGCCGCCCCAGCCTCTGATATATTATGTTAGCTACTAGGGATGTGGAAAAAAAACCCCCACAAAACAGTTCCTGCCTCAAGGACCTAATATCCTACAGCTGTCCTATATTGATATTTATTCTGTATGTTCATTTTATACAGAGTAAATATAAAGTAAGTCTGTGGAGGATTAGTAGCAGCTAGGGGGAGTAACAAAAGGCATCCTGGAGGTGGTGGAGTTTGAATTGAACTCGGAGGGAAGGGAGTGAGTCTAACAAGGGGAGATAAAGGTATGTATGTTCTTAAATAATTGGGCTGGAACTTCCAGGACTATAAAGTGCACACCATCAAACCAAGTTTTGTAGTGGAGATCATTCATGTGGACAAATAAAACATATGCAAGTACTTGTTAAATCACAAAGCCAATTTATGAACAATGCCTTGTGGGTAAATGTTACTTAACCAAATGGTAAAATTCATCAACAGTTCTTGGTTCTCTGGAGGCTCTCTTGGAATCCACCAGCTCAGCTACCACAGCAGTGTAAATGATAGCACTTCTTCAGTCACAGAGGTCCAGAATAACTTCAGGAATCACCTCTAAGGACAGCCCTTCCGGGCCGCACTCTGCAACTGCAAGACTGACTTCTCTGAGGCAAGAATCAGATGTCTTCTTACTTGGATACACTTCATTGGGAGGTATCCAATCAACAGAACACACCCAGGATTCAACCAACAAAATTAAAATGCTGGGGCTTCATGTGACCATCGATTAATTCATGGTGGCAGCTGGGCATGTCAGAGTGTAAAGCAAAGCCCTAGAACATTTCTCCATGATAAGTGGAGAGTAGATCCAACGTTGGACTAAGAATCAGGAAGACCTGAGTTTGAACTCTGCTTTAGACACATTACTAGCTGTGTCACAATGGGCATGTCACTAGGCCCTATTAGCCTCAATTATCTCGTCTGTAAGAAAAGGGAATGCCAAGAGCAGCAACTACTTCACCGAGTTATTATGAGGTTTACATGAAACAACATATCTATATGTATGTACACCTATATGTTTATATATGTATGCATGGATACATGTATCTATGTATATATCCACACACATATATACATGTACACACATGTATGGAGAGAGAGTTGTTATTCTTCAGTCATATCTGACCTTTTGTGACCCCATGGATTATATTATCCATGGGGTTTTCTTGGTAAAGATACGGAGTGGTTTGTCATTTCCTTCTCCAGTGGATTAAGGCAAACAGAGGTTAAAAGATTTGCCCTGGGTCACATAGCTAGAGAGTGGTTGAAGCCATATTTGAACTCAGGTCTTCCTGACTCTAGGCCCAGTGCTCTATCCACTGAGCCACCTAGCCGCCATATGTATTTATATGCATAACTCTATATCTAGATATAGAATTATATATATAGACATAGGTGGATATGGCCTTAGATTTAGATATCTCCATCTCTCTCTCTCGCAGGAGACGTACATACATATGAAAAGCACTTTTAACATCTTAAAGCACTACATAAATATTAGCTATTATTAGTATGGTCTTCTCTTAGGTTCACATGCCAAATTGAATAAAGCTGCTATCTCAGCTTGCTGCCCTTCCTACATCAATTAGTGTGTGGGCTGTTTTCTGTGGGGTGGGAGTGGTAGGGCTACGGTTTGTTTTTATTCTTCCCTCTCAAGACAATCCGTAATCATACTCGTTCAGCAGAGAAAATGAGCTGCCCCCGCTCCACTCAATTGAAATCCAAAAATGAACCAAATGATGAGACTATAGTTTTCACTGCAGAGGGCTCAGATGAAATCAGCGCCTCATTGCTGCCTGCCGAAAATGTATAATTACAATATTTGTAACACATTAGCCCTCGTTATTTTTGGAAACTGGAAAATGGACATTTCACCTGATTAGGGAAGCCACTTCTCCTAGAAGCAGAACATTTTAGAACTGGAAGGGATCCCTGCGATAATTTACAGATTATTCATTGAGGGTTGGAGGAGGGAAACTGAGGCCCAAGCAGGATGAATGATTTGCTCAAGGTCATATAGCCAGTACTATAGTAGGTGAGTTTTTTTCACTTTAAATGAAGTGCTGTCTTGAAAAGCTGTTGGTTAAATAAGTATAATAGTAATCTTTCATTACAGAATTACTGAGAGAGTTTTGTGTAGGAATCAAATCTTTACCTTATTCATTTTTGTGGCAGGATGAAACCACTGCTCCGACAAATTCAAATCTAGTGTCATCCCATGTTTCCTGTATAGTACAGTTTTTGCTCTTGATGAGCATGTCTGGTTTTAATCTCTTTTGTTAAATAATGTATGTACATTTTTCCTGAGTATAATTTACCTTGATTAATACCAAGAAATATGGTATTTATAATCCCAAATGTTTAACAAAGTGTTACATGATTATCACTTAAAAATTAATTAAGCCTCTTGTACATAAAAATCCTATAATTTCACTTAGAAAGATGAAGCATTAACTAATATTTTCCACATTCTAATTATTCATATGTACCAGTGATTAGGAGAAGTGGAAAAAAAAAAACCCCAACTACTATAACCTAAAAATCCAATTTGAAGAGAAATGGAAACCACATGTTATTCTCCTATGTGCATCACACATTCTCCAGATATCTGCTTTTCACATTTTCATATATGATCTGCATTATCTAATCACTGATTAGATTTTAAGACTGAGTTTACTAAAAATAAAGAGAAGACTCGATATCATAAGGTTATTAATAGGATCAATTACAGTGTGATTCTCCAACAATTCGGTAATTGCAGCAGTCACCTAGGAAATATACTCTCTGCAAACACACCATCAACTGGGCCTTGTTCACCCTAAAAATGATACTATTCATGCCTTGGATGAGTAAATCAAGAGACTTCTTTCTCTTTTTTTCCCTTTTCCTTCCTTCCTTCCTTCCTTCCTTCCTTCCTTCCTTCCTTCCTTCCTTCCTTCCTTCCTTCCTTCCTTCCTTCCTTCCTTCCTTCCTTTCCTCTTCCTTTCCTTCCTTCCTTCCTTCCTTCCTTCCTTCCTTCCTTCCTTCCTTCCTTCCTTCCTTCCTTCCTTCCTTCCTTTCTTCCTTCCTTCCTTTTCTTCTTTCCTTCCTTTCTTTTTAATGCAAAACCAAGTATAAATAGTTTTTATATGGTTCACATCTTTCTGGATGATGAGATGAGTTGGTGGCAACATCTTTGTTGCCCTGGAATCTGAAAGAGATGTCATTTTCCAAAATGGGCAAAACAAAATGCCTGTCCTGTCTTCAACAGACCTGAGTAATGGCCTTTAAGTTTTATTTTGTGACTTAATATTATTATTATTATTATTATTTTTTGCTTTTTAGAGGGCAATTGGGGTTAAGCGACTTGCCCAAGGTCACATGGCTAGTAAGTGTTAAGTGTCTGAGGCTGGATTTGAACTCAGGTCCTCCTGACTTCAGAGCTGGTACTCTATTCACTGAACCACCTAGGTGCCCCATTTTGTGACTTTATTAAAACCTGTGATTAATATCTTTGAAATACTAAAACTGATCTGGCTCTCTCCTTTAACCCACCCTATCATCTTCTTCCTTCTCCTTCTCCCTCTGTTCCCTGCCCCCCTTTTTGCAGTCTTAGGCATAAACAGGTAAGTTTGAGAAAACCTGAGAAAAGCCACACTTCCCACTTGACAGAAAAAGTGGTCTTCTCACTTCATTTGTTTGCAAAGCCTAAGGCAAAAATACAGAAAACAACAAAGAAAATAACCAGGTCTTGAGCCTTGTCCATGAGGGCCTCACAGAAGCTGACAAATGTCAGATTTGAAAAGAAGGGCAGGTGATTATGAAGTTTGTTCTGTGGACATGCTGAGAGCTATATTTAAAATTTAAATACACCACTGTCCTCAGGGAGGCTACCCTCCTCCTAAGAAGACACTCCCCAAGTGCACAGGGCCCGACTGTTTGGTTCTTCAGGGAAGGGCAGAAAGGGTGATGTTCAAAGAATCCTTTCCTTTTGTGCTACAAGCCAAGATGCTGTAGGAGGAACTTGTTGGAATTTGTCAGGAGTGCCAACAATGGCTAGAAGGGGTGAGTGTGCGTTGGGGCAAAGGAAACTATAAGATTTCCCATGCCAAGCTAATTTTCACACAACAATTTGGACTAAAGCTGATTTTCAAGGAGTTAAGTCACTGACACCCTCGAAGAACACAGAATGAAACTCTACAACATACCTGATAGTCAACTGCCAGTTCTCTCACACTACTTGTTTTGGCATTTCTGGTACTTATTACAGAGCTTAGCATGTGACAGTGACTTCATAAATACTTTTTTCCATTCATCCATTCATTCATTCCTGCTGGCTAGGTTGTGATGGGTACTTCTCAGCTTACTGTGTTGTCGTTTGTCCTTCTATCTTAGAGAGGACCATGACATCAGGAAGGTGATGGAGTGACTTAGAAGTGAATTGGATTTAAGTGAGGGAGGACTGTGCAGTCACCAGCCTCACACCTCTGAAGCCATCTGGGTCCAGTAGCATGATATAGGTCAAAGGATAAGGAAAGGAATAAAATATGTATTCTGGGTGGTAGTGGTGGCAAAGGAAAGGGACTGAGCTGTGTTCTTCAGAAGTTGAAAGGTGAATAGAATGGAATAAGGCAAATAATTTTTATATGATACTTCACATGTCCACCCCTGAACAAAAGGCCCAAAGCTAGTCAACAAATAATGAACTCCCTATCATGTGTGCAACGACATACTGAAGTTTCTAAAGACAATTAAAAAAAAGAATTCTAGAAATGCTTTTTGCAAAGGAACATTCTGGAATATTTGTACACACACACACACACACACACACGCACGCACACACACACGTCTTCCAAAGGGGAGGCCTGAGAAAGGGCTATGATCCATTTGGATATGTAAGAACTAGTATGTTTATTAAAGCATCAGTCCCTTTGTGGAAGGCAGCTAAGTGGTACAGGGCATACAGACCTGGGTCTGGTGTCTGGAAGAATCTTTTTCTTGAGTTCAAATGGCCTCAGCCACTTACTAGCTATGTGATCCTGGGCAAGTCACTTAACCCTTTTTGCTTAAGTTTCCTCCTCTATAAAATGAACTGGAGAAGAAAATGGCAAACCAGTCCAATATCTTTACAAAGAAAACCCCAAATGGGGTCATGGAGAGCCAGACACACTGAACTATAACATCAGTGCCACCCTTTGTGGTAAGAAAGCTGTGATACTGTGATACTACGATCTCTAAGATCCTACTAGGATGCTATGGGGGAAATCTGAAAAAGTATGATAACAAGGAACCTGCCCCTGAAAACCCAGTCATTCAACAGCATTTTATTAAGTTCCTGCTCTCTGAAAGGCTTTGTACAAGGGCTGAGGATACAAAAAGCAGAAGTGAGAGACGGAACTCACAGTTCAGAGGGAGGAGGATGTGGTGGGTGAGGACAGTAATGTATAAATTCTGGTTTAAGGCCAATTTGCTTTTAGAGGAAACAGGGAGCCACTGGACTTTATTGAACAGGGGAGAGACAAGGTCAGACTGTACTTTAGGAGAATCACTATGGCAGTGTGTGAAGGATGGGGTTGGAAGACCAATTAGGAGGTTATTACAATAGTCTCCAGGGAGAAGATGAAGAGTTCTAGAAGTGTGGAATCACACAGGACCTGGGGAAGTCATCCCCTGGGAGACCCAATCTGTGATTTCTAGCTGGTGAGAGTAGTCTAGAGATGGCTAGACCACCTGTTTTAAGAAACTTATAGACAATTTGGGTCATTATAACAATAATAGTATTTACATAGTGCTTTAAGGTTTGGAAAATATTACCTCATTTTATCCCTCCCCCCCCCCCCAGGCAGATGCTATTATTGATCACCACTTAAGAGATGAATAAATTGAGGCAGACTGGTTAAGTGACCAGCTTAGAGTCACACAACCTGGAAGTACCTGGGGCTATATTTGAACTCATCTTCCTGACTTTCAGACCAGTGCTCTATCCCCTATATCACTTTGAGTCTATCAGCATAAAAAACCAGCAATCACGGGTCAGGGCAGGTCAGGGAGCCTGGACATTAGTGGGTCAGGGTCCATAGCAAGGATCAAATGATGACGGGGCTCCCCTATGTGGAGCTTCACCCCTAAGGGCAGGACAGCATGATCACCTTCTCAGAGCATCTCACCTTCAGGGATTTCCCTCTGGCTCTTTGGATGTGAGATTAAAGGCATGGGGTGTGAAGCAAGTCCATGTTCTTTAACTTACTCTCTTTATTGTCACCCAGCATCATTTTCTGCCATTTCTAATAAATTCTTGGAGGAACATTTCCATGTATGTTCTCTGGTTCTAATTCTGCTTTTGGTTTAGGTTCAGCACCACCATCAAACTCGTCAGTAACACTTACTCTGTGCTAGGCCCAGTGCAAAGTGCTAAATGATTTACAATTATTATCCCATTTGATTCTCACAGCAACCCTCAGAGATAGGTGCTATCATCATCTCCATTTTACAGAAGAGGAAACTGAGACACACAGAGCTCAATGACTTGCTCCAGTTCACACATTTGGGAAGTCTGAGGCTGAATTTGAACTCAGGTCTTCCTGACGCCAGGCCCAGATACTCTGTATACACTGTGCCACCTAGCTGCTCCCGTTTAAACAAACCATGGGACCACAGGCCTGGAAGAAATCATCTATCTATTCAGACTTCTTCCTCCATTCAGAGCCATTAGGAATCACACTAAGATATGGGATGAACGATCCTGTCTAAAGCCCTTTGAAGAAGCACCTCTCAACGTCTTCCTCAATATCATCTAGTCCATGAGTGGGGAACCTGCGACCTTGGGGCCACATGTGGCTCTCTAAGTCCTCAAGTGCAACCCTTTGGCTGAATCTAAACTTCATAGAACAAATCCCCACAATAAAGGGATTTGTTCTGTAAAACTTGGACTCAGTCAAAAGGCCAAACTTGAGGACCTAGAAAGTCACATGTGGCCTTGATGTCATAGGTTCCCTACCCCTGATCTAGGCTATGCCTTGATACTCCTCTATCTCTAGGAGAGAAAAGTGAGACTGGTGTGTACCCACTTTTCTTAGGCATTTTAAAAGCGCAAAAACATATTTTCACTCAAGATATATCCTTTCAACCCATTGTCTCATTTTGAGTATCATTTTAATAGCATCAGGCAGGGATTAAATGACTCTAATCTTCTGCAGTGTTGAAGGTGTTTTTCCAGATTTCACAAGCTTAATGGATACATTTAGGGCCAACAGCTGGCATGCAGTTGTGGTTGGACTGGACTACAACAGTAGGAAACTGTTCAATAGCCTGCCAGGACATTTCTTTACTTGGTTTAATGTATTTTAAATCTAGTTCCAATAATTCTACTGTGCCTAATTACCAATTTAATTAATAAATAGGATTGGATTTAGAGCTGGAAGGGGCCTCAAGAGATCTAGTCCAACCTTTTTTTCTAAATGAAGAAAACAGGCCTAGGTAGTGAGGTCAGATGACTTGCCTGTAACACAGGAAGTAAATGACAGAACCAAGCTCTAAACCCAGATTAGCAGGCTTCAAATGCAGCACCTTTTTGCACTTTTAAAGCTAGCTCTACAACATTTCTAAAACCTACATACTTTCCTTCCCATATCTTTACTGGCAGACCCTTGTCATCCCCTATTTGGACAACACAATGTAGAGAATTGAGTCTTGCTGCCTTGCCTTCATCCAGTATAAAGTGAAGGTCCCAATATCATGATGACAGCTTGGATACCGAGGTGTCTCTGGAGTCCTTAACTATCCACTCATCAGTCACCCCTAGTGCAGACTCCATTTGTTCAATCACTTTAATACTGCCCAGAGCTACTGGATCATTCTTTCTAGGGGCACCTTCTCTTCACAGCTGCTGTCGACTTTTCCCCATGGCATCCCTCATAATGTTTCTAGTCAGTTCTGTTCAGTCAAGTCAGCTTGTTCTGATTAAGTCAGTTAAGACAAGGATTCTTTTCTCATGGCTAAAATGGAAGGAAAACTTAACCCATGATCCGCATTCATTAAAAATAACAAACATCCCCAAATAAATGAAATCAAACATAAGTATTCATTTGTTAGCACAGCAGTCTAATGTTTATTTTAATGTGCTTCACAGAGGTGCTTAGGAGTCAATATAAAACTTTTTTTTTAACATTATACCTTTCCTTTATTTAAATAGCAAATATGTAGTAACAGTCATGTTTCTAAATTCCTTAGAAAGAAAGAATTTGCTAAACTTCCAAATGCCTACTTGGTGAACTTTATGTTTAACTGTAGTATTTATCTGGGGCTACGAACTAGGCAAACTTTTTGCTATAAATACAGAACCAGGATTCCTTGACTCCTCTTTGAGTAGCATTTTTCTTAATATTAGGGTACAGAAAATAGCTGACATCCAACAATTTTAAATAGGAAGTTCCTTTTTCCTATACCTTCCTTACTCCAGAGGCCATGGAACATCATTTAGGATAAATGATAGTTATTTCTTTGACAGCACCCTCCACCCTTTCCTTCAGCCCTCACAAGTTATTGGCCAATGTTCACACTGGTGAACCAGGAAGCTTATACTGAATGTGAATAAAATGATCCCTCCTTCCATTTTTGCATAAAGCAGCTTTTACATTTTAAGGCAACATCCTCCAAGGAATAGAAAATAACCATATGCTTACTATCTGGACCTTGATGCTTAAGAAACTGATTTCTCAGTCTGAAATCTTAAAGAAGGGTTTTCAGGTCCATGTTTGACACGGGAGTCCCCACCCCGCCCCCGACAAAGTCACATCTGTCCATTTCTCTTTCTGGCATATATCCCCAAACAGGCACAGATGCCTGTAAGGCTGAGAAACATGCCCAGCAGAAGTGCTATGCCATCTCCAGCTTCTACTGCTTCAGCAACAGGCAGCACACAGAGCAGGGAAAGAAGGACCAGGAACAGTTTGGAGAGATCGACAATTGAGGCCATGGTGCCTGGGTCTTGAGGGCTGAAGGAAAATAATCAAGGCTAGTATCTACAAAACAAACAAGGGGAGAAAAAGGGACCATTAAGGCAAAGAGACATATAGGCATTTTCTGGAAAATTTTAAGGCAATTGGGGAAGATGACATGTTGTGCTAATAACTTAGGTAACAACAGCCCAAGAGAAGTTAAGGGAGTTAAGAAGGGATCAATAATTTCTTAAAATGCTTACTATTTGCCTGGCATTGTCCTAAGCTCTTTAAATTATCTCATTTGGTCCTCCCAACATCCCTGGGAGGTAGGTACAATTATTATCCTCATTTTATAACTGAGGAAACTTTTCTGAGGCAAAGAGAAGTTAAGTAACTTGCCCAGAGTGAGAGTTAAAAGTATCTAAGGCTGGAGTTGAAATCAGGTCTTCCTGACTCCAGGCCCACTGCTCTCCATTGTAACACCAAGTTGCCTACAGTGACATGAGAGGCAGCATGGTGAAGTGGAAAGAATGCTGGGTTTGAAATCATAGGACCGATCCATCAACCAATTAACATTTATTTAGCAGCTACCATGTGTCAGACACTGTACCTCACAGCTCTAGAGCAAGAAGGGGATGGAACTTAGAAGCCATATCCACCCATTTTACAATGTGGGCAGTCAAGGCCCTGAATGGCTAAATAAAATTTTGGTGTCCAAAGATCTGGGTTTGATTAGTGTCTCTGTCATTTACAATCACTACTACTACTACTGGGCAGCTAGGAGGTGCATGTATAGAATGCTGGGCATGGACTCAGGAAGGCCTGACTTCAAATCCAGGCTAAGATACTTACTGTGTGACCCTGGGCAAGTCACTTAACCCTGTTTGCTTCGGTTTCCTCACCTGTAAAATGAGTTGGCAAACCACCACAGTATCTTTGGCGAGAAAACCCCCAAATGAGGTCGGGGGTGTTTAGACAGAACTGAACAATTAACAGTACTGCTACAGCTAGGACTAGTGCTGGTGCTAGGAGCTAACATTTATATGGCATGTGCAGGGCACCGTGCAAGGTGCTTACAACACCCCTGGGAGGTAGGTGCTATTATCATCTCCATTTTACAGATGGGGAAACTGAGGCAGACAGGGTTAAGTGACCTGCCCAAGGTCTAACAAGTGTGCACTGTGCAGCCTGGCTGTCCCACTGACTTAATACCTGTGTGACATGCTTCCTAACCCTCGTGGGCCTCAGTTTATCCAGCTGTAAAACACAAGCAGCGCGCTACCTCACCCATGTGGATAAAAAAAGAGCTGTGCTTTCACGTATACACACACCCTTCCGTGCTCACTGAGGCCAGAAAAAAACAAATTCCGGGGCCTTTAGACGGAGTGAAACGGCCAAGACTTACCCCGGAGCCGGGCTCTCCACGGGCAAGGCGCGAGAGACGCTCCCTTGGCTGGAGGCTGGAGGATCCGGGGGCTTCCCTGGACGGCGCCTACGATCTGGAAACAGAGTCGCACAATTAAATCTCGGAGCACTCTCCTGCCTTTTCTCTTAGGATCAAAGCCCTGGCTCAGGGTGGAGCTCCCGGCAGGGAGGGCTGGACGGGAGGGCGGGGAATCCAGCAGGAAGAAGGAAAAGACCCAAACCTACAAATCAGCTTCTCCATCGTCTTCTCCCCTTCCTCCGCCCTCCTCCCCACCTGGCCCAGCCCAGGAACCAGGGACTCCCAGTCAAGCCCCAAAGTGAGCCTGCGCACATGTCAGCCGAGTACTTCGGCATTCAAGGCTACCTTCAGGGCTCCCGGGGGCGCAGAGCTACCTCTCTCTTGGGGTAACCAGCGCACTGGCAGCAGTGACTGCAGCTAAGGGTCCCTGGGGTCCCGCTTCCCGACAGGAAGCAGCCATTACAGGAATGAGGCTAAAGAGGAAGGCCACCTCGTGAGACTACATTTCCCACAATTCAAGTGGCCTGCAGCTCCTGCGATGCTCCCGACCTTCCCTGGCTTCCTCCCCCTCTCACGCCCCGCCTCTTCCTTCTCCCTCTAGGAGCTCGTGGAATGAGAGCCATTTACAATGAATTATTTTATTCTTGGGAACAAAGTGACAGCCATATTGGGGGCTAGCTGGATCAGTTTGCTGTTAGGGAGAATTAGAATAATTTGATAATTAGATGATATTAGATGATGATTAGAATAATTTGACTAGCAGGACTTTATTAAATGCCTTCTGTGAGCCAGGCACAGTGCCAAGCTTGAGAGGTACACAGACAGCCCCTGCCCTCAAGGAGCTCACAGCCCAAAGGGGAAGATGTCGAGCAAACGACAGCAATGTCCAGACACGCTTTATACAGAATAAACTGAAATCATCTGCAGAGGAGATTAGTACTTGGAGATTATTATTGTTGGAGTGCTTTCAATTTATATTGCTAGGGTTTTTATAGAATCTGATGTCACCCTTGAAATTTTGAAAAAAAGCAGGGAATTTCAGTTCTGCATCATTGTTTTGGGCATTGGAACCTAGGATGAGATGAGATCACAAAGCCTAAGGAGCCCTTTCAATTACAGTGTTCAGTGATTTTTAGTATACTGATAATATGTTTGTGGAAGAATATTGAAAACTTTTTAAAAGTTTCTATAGAAAATATTAAGAAATTATATTTTTCTCAAAAGCTCTTTCTAACGTCTTTGGAAAAGCCCCTGGAAAGGAGAGTATAAAAAAAGGTAGTAACTCGGTTTTTGCCTTCATACACCTAGGACACACCCATCTCCACTAATGAAGGAATGAGAAGATATCGATGAAATAGGGGCAGTTATTTTGTTTAACTTCTGGAGGGTTCCAAGAGGAATGAGATCATGACTTGGTTGCTTAATTGTGGAATCGTTACTCAGTATTTTAAGATAACTTTTTGTTCTACGATATTCTTATAAATGTTACCTGAAAAAAAATATTTTTTCCTGGGACCGAGAATCATGGTAGAGGTCATAGGGAACTATACCAATTTGTACACCTTTCTCCAGGCTAGAATTGATTGAATGGCAGATTAATGTTCAATGAAATAAAATTGTTTCTCAAAGACTTGAGCTTAAATAATGGTACTGTATTAGTATTAATATTTTTTCTTCAATTTCCTGAATCAGTGATTGGTAGATTACAACAGGAATTACCAATCTGGTTTTGAAAAAAAAACTTCAATTTATGCCTAATTATTTAATTGGGAGTGTTATGAGTTTAATTTCTTTTAAAACATCAACATAAAATTAATTTTATACGAAGGATCTATGATTTTCTTGTGGGGGTACTCCTCTGTCAGCAGATAAAATTTCTAGGGAGTTTTATTGAATACATAGAGGCTAAATGATTTCTCCAGGATCATAAACAATGTTACAAGTAAATTTTGAACCCCTTCTTCCTGACCCCAAGCTCCGCATTCTATACACTAAAACACATGCCTCTCAAAAATCAATTTTCTTTCATTTCAGTTCTCTCTTTATATTAAGTCCAGATCAAATTTCACTTCTTCCACGGACCCCTTGTCCTACTTCATTCTTCAGTGATGGTTCTCTCCTCTGAACTCCTTTAACACCTTTGGCTGTTTCACACATTGGACACTTGCAATCATAATATTGTGAAATTGAGAGGTCTTGCAGGTCTTCCAAACTATCCTCCCATTTAATACAGGTATCCTTGTCTTTTGAATAGAGGGGGGAATCCAACTACATTTAATGAGAAGTTGGATTATCTGTCCTCTGAAATATCTTTCATTCCACAATTCTACAAATAAGCAATCATATAGTAATAACAGTGGAAAGGATGTTATCAAAGAAGTGTGTGACTAAAAAAACCAGATGGTTTGTTGAGGGAAGGGAGAGTATGGATTAACCTATTAACAGCTCACATATAATGTCATTGTGATGTCAGGAGAACTGGATGACAGCTACTCCAGGCCCTTCTTGTGTGTGGAACCCCTTTGGTGAACTTATGGGAGGTCTTGGATGAGATCACACAGGATAGACAAGCATGGATAGGTTGTGATCTGCATCACCGCAGAGATTATTTACACTGATGGTATAACATCCTTTGGTGTATATATATATATATATATATATATATATATATATATATATACACACACATACATATGTATCTTCTATGTAAGCACCTTCTATGTTCCAGAAACTGTAAAGGGGGGTGGGGGTGGGGGGGAGAGCACACAGAGATACAAAGATAGTCCTTGCCCTTGCCCTCAATGAGCTTACTATCTAATGGGGGTATATAATTCACAAAAAGAAGCTGAAAAAGGGGGTACAGGGGTGGAGAACCTGTGGCCTTCTACGTCCTTGGGTGTGACCTTTTGACTGAGTCCAAGTTTTACAGAACAGATCCTTTTATTAAGGAGCTTTGTTCAGTGAAGTTTGTCTTTAGTTAAAGGACGGGACTTGAGGACCTAGAGGCCCACGTGTGGCCCCATGGCCACAGGTTCTCCACCTCTGGGGTAGGAGAAGGGCATAGTTGAAAAGTCCAAAAAGTCAGAAAGTAGCATAGTATGGCCATCTGAGGAATGAAATGCTCTGAGCCGAGCTCTCTTCTTAAATGATGGCTTTGGAATTCATGGCTCCAGTCTTCAATCAGAGGGACAGAGGGTTTTGATGAGGTGGAAGACCAGGGCTGATGGGTGTTTTGCTGGCTGATTAAGTGTTCCTAATACAGACATCATGTTTTCACAAGGTTACTAAAAGATCAAGGAAATATTTTAGATGTAGGCTATCTGCAGGCATTTGACAGTCTCATGTGATAGACTTGTGGATCAGATAGGGAAATGTGAGCTGGGTGGAACTGTATATAGCTGGGCTGAAAAACCTTACCCAAAGAGTATTAATTAATGGATTGTTGTCAACCTGGAAGAAGGTTTCTAGTGGTGGGCCACAATGATCAGTCAGTCCTAGATCTTAATCTGTTTAGCTTTCTATCCAAAATATGGATAAAGACATAGAAGGCATGCCTATCAGAATTTCAGATGACACAAAACAATAGGACAGTTAATGTGTTGGATAAAGACTTTTGACAGGCTGGACTGACTAATGAGATTAAATTTAATTGGTATGTCAATTGAAGAATGTCTGAACAAACTGGTATGTGAATATCATGGAATATTATATAGGAAGAAGTTATCAGTATGAGAAATAATTCAGAAAAAATTCAGAGAAATAAGGGATTTTGAGGATGAAATTATGTGTTGCTAATACCTTGTCTAGCAGGAAACTCAACCCAGTGTATCCTTAGTTTAGATGATGGACTATACCTGGAAGCAACCTTGTTTTGGGTAGTGGACAGTGCAGTGGATAGAGCATTGGTTCAGAAGGACCTGAGTTCCAACTCTGGCCTCAGACGCATACTAGTTGTGTGACCTTGGGCAAGACACTTAACCATGTTTACCTTAGTTTCCTCATCTGTGAAAGGAGCTGGAGAAGGAAATGGCAAGCCACTCTAATATTTTTGCCAAGAAAACCCCAAATGGAGTCAGGAAGAGTCTGACTGAACAACTTTGTTTTACCCTAATACTCCAAATTGTAAATTGTCCTAAAGGAACAGAGTGAACCCATAAGAGGCTGTGATAGCCATTTCAGGCCATCCACAAAAACAGAAATAGACCAATAGATATTTATAGTTAGCCATCTAGAAACTGGGGGGGGGGGTTCATGGTAGAAGAATTGAAACTATTACCCATCAGTTACACTGCTTTAGGATTTCTCCATCATTATGTCCCTGCTGTGTACCTTCTCCCAGCCCAACCTCCTCCCTTTCAGCTTCCTTTTGTCTGGATTTTACTGAATATTAGAGTCAAGTTCCTTGAGGTCAGGAACTGTCTTTCTTTCTATTTGTATCCCCAGTTGCTTAGCTAGTTATCTAGCACAGTGTAGATCTGTAATAAATGTTTATTGACTCTTGACTATTAGACAGTGACCAGAGATAATTATAATGCACCAGTAAAATCAGGAGACATGGTCACATATATAGCCAAATACAATTCATTAATGTGATGTGTGCTCTGTGTGTCCCTGCAACATATTTTGTTATGTATTTCACCATTCATTGTTGCTTTTGAACTTTGGTTTGTTGTTGCCATTTTGAATACAGAATTGTTGTTAAGTGTGACCTGCCAGTCTCCCCCTTTCCTCCCAGGCTCTTTCTCTCTGGGCTCACTTCCCAAACTCATACCCACATTAACAATACTTCAGAGGCGCAGCTGCTAGAACTTTGTCTTTGGACTCTAAGGTTAGTTCCTGTGGGTATCTACATTCCTACTACTGTTGTTCCTGAGCCCCAGCTGGTATGCTTCCTTTTAGCAATTACCCTTATTTATCTATTTTAAAATAAATCTTATAATAGCTAAATATATCAACAAATGATAGCATAATGAGCCCAGATATATACATTATAGTACATGTGCACATACTATTCAGATACACATACGTTTCTACAGAAACTACAGTGTTTTGACTCTGATGAATGTCACTGGCAAAATCACCTCAAATCTTGAAAATATCAGTGAAATGACTCCACTTGTGTGGAAACTCAGCATTATTGCATTCAGTGTATTACAGGCTAGAAAGTAACTTCTCTGGAATCCTTTTCAGCTTCCTCAGAAATGCAATTCTCATCATCTTTCTTCTCTGTCTACTTCAACTTTCCTTCAGCAGTGTCGGTGAATATCTTTTCATTTTCTCTCAAGTCTAATAATGGTTCAGAATACAGAAAAAGCAATATGCCTCTTTTTGGAAGAGGGGTGAAAGACTTTGGGTGCAAAGTATTATAAACACTGTCATAGGCTGATTTTTGCTATTTTTCTTTGTTATAAGGGAGGATTTAATGCTCATGGGTTGGAATAGGATGCCATATAGAAATAATGAATAAAAACAAAAGATATAAATACAATTTATTTTAAAAATAATTGGTATAAATGATTTAAAAATTAAGCACACATATTCAGGATGGGGGAGACTTTGCTGAATTTTAGTTGACTATAAGCTGAGTATGAGTCAACAGGATGATGTGGCTCCAATAAAAAAGCTAATGCAATCTTAGGCTGCAGTAATAGAAATATATTGTTCAGAACAAGGGATATAATAGTCCCACTATACACTGAACCAGACAGAACATATCTGGAGTATTGTGCTCATTTCTGAGGTCTACATTTGAAGAATGTACATATTGACTTAAACTGGAATACACTGAGATGAGGGAATTAGAAACTGTCTCATATGAAAATCTGTTGGAAGTAACTGGGGATGTTTAAACTGGAAAATAGACTTGGGGTGGAGCGATATAATAGCTTCCTTAAAATATTTGAAGGGCTGTCATGTAGAAGAGATATTAGTCTTACTCTTTGTGGTTTCAAAGGAAAGAGCTAGGGACAGTAGGTGGAAGTTTGCAAGGTGGCATATTTTGGTTTCATATAAGAACACTTTTTTGACTCCCACTCTCTCCCCCACTCTCACCCTTCTGGGGTAGGACAGATTGAGTCTAGGCTGTAGCCCAGAGAAATAGGGAAGTTAGACTCTCATAAACTCTTAATATTAAATACTAATATCTCATATGATAAAAATCTGAATGTACTCTATATAGTTGATTCTAGTGATTAACTACAGTGCTTAATTATCCATCTTTCACATATGTTAGGTCTAAGGGTATAGATAAATTGTGGTTTATGTTTATAGGTTCTCTTATTTATATCATTAATCAAATAGATATGAATATGATACATCTCTCTTACTTATGGGAAATCCAAATGGAATCCATGCCCACCCCTTCCCTAATTGAGCAGGAAGGAAGGGTAGAATTGGATTTTGTTTGGATTTCCCATAAGCAAGAGAGATATATCATAAGGATGAGATGATAAGCATATTTCACAGTTCAACTGAAAATTAGGAGATTTTGAACTAATACCCTTAGTGGATGTCCAGAAGAAGCAGTGCTCAGGCTACCCCAGCAATTCAAACCTTGACAACATGCTGGTCAACTCTTACTAATCTCTCCCCTATCTGTTCTAATTACTACTATCCAGTAATGGCAGCAGGAAGAAGTGGGGTTAGGAAGCAGGCATCCCACAGATTAGATCCACATGCTTAATCCTCTCTGTCACCCTTCCATTGGGTGATATGAAAGAGGGAACCTCTTCCCCCTTTCTTTTCCACTAATCTCAGTTCTTACCCCCCAAAAAACCACCAAATTGGTAAACTGTGGATCAGTCTGTTTAGCCATTTCTGGAGTCTGACATTTCTATGGCAACCTTCACCAGGTAATGGAAAGGGAACTGAAAGATTACATGAACAGATAAATGCTATATAGTTTTTATTGAGGGAAAGAAGAGTGTCATGAAATCAAACAATAGTGTTATATTGCAGGCCCTGAAATAATTGCACTAAATGCCTTAATGTCATCACGTGTTCTAGTCAAGACCTAGCTCAGGCCAGTCCTCTGGTGGTTTAGGTTCAATATGGGAAGAAAAGTACATACTTATAGCTCATTTGACAGCTAACAAAAGGAGTCTTACTGTGTTGTGGCAGAGGAAGGATTCACCAAGGATGCGCAGGGAGGATATGCAATTACCCTTTCTACATCTCAACTTTCTCCATTGTAACTTTGATACAGCGTAAATTGGGATTAGAAATTAAATGGGAATTTTTTTGGCTGTTTTGTGGAAGCCAGAGACAGCATACAAAGGCCTTTAGATGACATGGAATCTGTGACCAAATAGTTAACCCAAAATTTACAATAATGTACTACAAATACCCCATAAAAGAAAAAGAAAAAATTCAGACTCCTCTGGTATGAAGGGAGGACTAAAAAATTTTACTTGGATTTTCCAAAAAACGGGGGTGCCACACCCGTGGCCCCAGTGATGTGGAAGGGATAACTGTAGTGAGCTGAAGCAGCTGAACAAAGTTCCCCTGCCTGTGTCACCTGTGGTGCTCTACCATCTAAGCCTAAGAGAGAGGCTAGAGTTCCTAGTGGTTGTGTGGTGTCAGGGACTAGGAAGAGATGTCAGCAGCCCACACCTGGAATCTCCTGAGCCAGTCAAATCTCAAAGACAGTTTTAATACCTTTTAAGGAAAAATTGGCCTAACTTACTTGGGGGTGGGGGATAAGGTTATTTTTCCCACAGCAGCAGGACATTTTTATTCCTTCATTCTACAAATATTTACTAGGCAGCCTACTAGGCTCAAGTCACTCATGTTGCATCTCGATACCTGATTTCTTTAGCAAGTCTTTTCCGGTTTCGCCATTGTGTTTTGGAACCATTAAAAAAAAATCAATTGCTATTTTTGAAATGCCTGTCATTTTTCATGGCTTTCTGCTTTCTATTTTAGTGAAAATTTGTAGAAAGATTTTATTTTCCCTCTAGGTTTATTGGAAATCCGCCAAGGTGACTTTAACTGTGTTTCCATAAGTCCTCTTTCAAAGAGTGTTTACACTGCACTTGATGGGCTAGTTATGTGTTTGAAGAAATTTTGCTTGGTATAAATATTGTATTTTGAAAACTACCAAATTAAGAAATCAACCAATATAATGGTGTACATCTAAAAAATAATTTTAGAATCTTGTCCTCATACTCAATGCGGGATTACTTTGATCCTAAGCAGTTTCAGTGCAATAATACAGTTATACTCTCTTAAAGCAGGACACTCTTCCACAGTGTCATTTACTTTATGAACTCACATAGATCCCTGAATTTCCAAATATGGGAGACCATGTTTCCTAGTTTCTCCTTACTCCGCCTCTTAGCAAAAATCTGTGATCTTATTTTGATGTTTGGCAACAGAATGAATTCTTTTTCAGTGATACTGAATACCTACTGTATGCAAAGTATTGTGCTAGGCTGATGGGGGATACAAAGATGAAAGAGACATGGCAATCCCTAATTTACCATCTACTAGGGAGGATAAGAATATTAATTACATAGAGAACTAGCTATAAGGTAGGTTGTGATAGGAGCTATAAAAAGGTTATAGATGTTTGTTAGAGGAGAGACATTCCCCCCTCACTGAAGAAGGTAAATTAGGGAAGACTTCATGAAAGAGATAGGATTTGCTGTACCTTAGTAAATGGGTAGAATCTTGACTTTCAGGTATTGGGTGATGGGATTCTAGACGGAGGGAACTGTAGGCATAAATGAATAGTGGGAAGGTATGGGGCAGCAAGATACATTGTTGATAGAAAGACTTGGATTTCAAGTTAGAGGACCTGGGTTTGAATTCCGATTCTACCGAATACTACTTGTGTGACCTTACCAAGTCACTTAACTCCTCTGGGCATGAGTTTTCTTATTTACAAAATGAGCATTGTATTGGATAACCCCTTAACTTTCGGGTAGGCACATGAGATTTCAGATCTGGGGAATGACATTTTGCAGTTAATAGAATGGATTTTCTGGAGGAGAGACTGGAGATAAAATAATCAGGAAGGAGGGTACAAAATCTTTCATGTGAGTGAATGAAGGTCATGACAGTGAGAAAAGAAAAAAAAAGGATGGATGAGAAAGAAGTTAGGCAAGTAGAAATGGCTATGGGAAGGAAGAGGAGAATCTAGAGAGGATTCTACAGTGACAATTCTAAATGCTTAATGCAAATAAGGAAGTCAGGAAGAGGAGCTGGTTTGTGCTTGGATTTATTTTGTTTTTCCCATGTTGAATTTACGTATTAGTGAAGTACCCTGGCTGGGAGGCTGGGGGATTGGGGAATGTTCTAGAATTTTACCAACAAGTATTTATTAAGCACTTAACTATTGTGCCAAGTACTGTGTTAAGAGCTGGGGATAGGAATCCAAATGAATGAAAAAGAAACCCTCATTTGCAAGGAGTTATTTAGATATTTAACTGGAATCTGGCTGGAGATCGCCATCACTGCCATGAGAATATTAGCTAACTTTTATATGGGACTTTCCTGTTATAATGCGCTTTTACACACATGGCCTCATTTGATTGTCCCAACAATCATGTGAACTAAATAGTCCAAAAATCCCTATTTTGGAGATAAGTTAACTATTGTCATTCTTAGCCTGAAGTCTTGGTCCAGTCAACGGAGCTAATACTTTACTGGAATGATTGGATTGTATTTATACTGACATTGCAGTCTTAGTGTAAACAGAATATACAAAGAAATTCCAGCTGAATAGAAGAATTAATGAATCATAGAATCTAATAACTTGAATGGATCGCAAAGGCTGTCTGGTCCAACCTGTCCCAGTTCCCAGTGAGTGATTCTAGCATCTAGAACAGGGCCTGGTACAAAGTGGGTTCTGAATAAATGTTTATTGTTGAGTTGAATTGACTTGTTTATCTTAGGCTGCCAGGGATACAGTGGTTAAGCTTGGAGGACTTGGAATTAAAAAGATTTGAGTTTAAATCCTGTGTTAGATACTTACCTTGTGACTATGGGCCAGTCATTTAGTCTCTCAGCCTCAGTTTCTTCTTCTGTGAAATGGGAGCCATAATAGCATCCACCTCATAGGGTTGTCATGGGTATTATGAAGGAATAACAGGTATAGAGCTCTATAAACCTTAAAATACTATATAAAATGCTAGCTCTTATCATTTTTGTTGTTATTGTTACAGGTTAGAAGACCCTGAACATGGGGAGATTCCCTCTCTCCTCTAGTTTCCAAAGCAGGTCATTCCAGTTTAGGATATGTCTAATTATGTGGGGATTTTCCCTTACATCAAGACTGAACCTGCCTCTCTTTAACACCCACTTATCACTCTTGCTTCTGGTCTCTGGACCCATGAAGGACAAATCTAATCTTTTTCCCACATGATATCTCAGATCTTTGATAACAGCTGTTATATCTCCTCCAAGTCACTTCTTCAGATTAAACATAGCCAGCACCTTTAGTTGTGTCTCGGATATTATACTCACCAGGCCTCTCCCATTCAGGTTGATTTCTGGACATGTTTCCACTTACCCTTATTTTTCCTAAAATGTGGTTCCTACAATAGATACAATACCAAGTAGGAAAGGGTAGCTAGCTAATGGCTAGAATTTTACAAATATTATCTCATTGGATCCTTATAAAAACCCATGCTGGTAGATGTTGTTATTATCCCTATTTCACAAATGATGTGAACAGAGACATACAAAGCTTAAGAGACTTGCCTAGAATTATATACCTACTAAGTACCTGAGGCTGGATTTGAACTTAGCTTTTTCTGATTCCAGGTCCAGAGCTCTAGCTGTGGTACCTTCTATGGTGGGTAAAGTGAAATACCTATTACAGTTTACTTATAGTGAGTTTATGATGCATTAAAGCACCCAGTTATTTTCACAAAATAATCTATTCTATTCCAGCTGAGATTTACAAGGTGTGTGTGTGGGGGGGGGGGGGGGACGTGCATTGCTCATACAAAAGCTAACTGAAATTTTCCAGGCTATATGGCAAGAGGAGGTTATCCCCCAGGAGTTCAAGGATGTCCATCTATATAAAGGTAAAGAAAATAGATTGTCCTGTGCTAATCATAGGGGGAATCTCTCTCTTAGTCATTGCAGGCAAGATTCTTTTTTTTTTTTTTTTTGCTTTTTGGAGGAGGGAAGGTAGGGCAACTGGGGTGACTTGCCCAAGATCACACAGCTACTAAGTGTTAAGTATCTGAGGCTGGGTTTGAACCCAGGTCCTCTTGACTCCAGGGTCACTCATTGTGCCACCCAGCCACCCAGGTGCCCCTGCTGGCAAGATTCTTGCCAGAATCCTTAATAGGCTGATCCTTCACCTAGATGGTCATCTACCTGACAGCCATTGTGCCTTCTATATGGTATTTGCTATCTGACAACTCCAGGAGAAATGCCAGGAGCAGAACAGAGGTCTGCATGCTACTTGTGTAGATTTGACTAAGGCCAAGGCCTTTGATATGGTTAGGTGTGAGGGTTTATGGAAAATAATGTCAAAATTTGGTTGCTTGGAGAAGTTCATCAGCATTGTATGTCATTTTCATGACAGCATGCTTGCCTGGGTTCTAGATAATGGGTCATGCTCTCATGCTTTCCCAGTTACCAGTTAAGCGTAATAAGGCTGTATGCTTGCTCCCATGTTTTTAGCATGATGTTTTCAGCCATGTTGTCAAATGCTTTCAATGAAAATGAACATAGCATCAAGGCTAGCTAATGAACTGATGATAAAATTCTTCTTCTTGAAAAGGCTATAAGCCAAGACCAAAGTGGAGGGAGTGTTGGTGCATGATTTTCTGTTTGCAGATGAAGCTGAGATGCAACAAAGTATGGATCACTTCTCTGCTGCTTCTACTAATTTTGGCCTAACAATGAACACCAAGAAAGCACAGGTGCTCCATCAGTCACCACCACTCCATCCATATGTGGAACCATCAGTTACAGCAAACAGAGAAGCTCTGAATGCTGGTGGTAAGTTCACTGACCTTAGTAGTGTGCTTTCCAGGGATGGACACATTGATAAGGAGGCTGACGCATGCATTGCTAGAGCTAGCTCAGTGTTTGGGAGGTTCTGAAAGAAAAGAGGTAGAAGAGAAGAGAAGAGAAGAGGTATTAGACTGACTACCAAACTGAAGGTTTACTGAACCATTGTGCTGACCTCATTGTTGTGTGCCAGGCTAGGATACCGAATCACTTCCATTTTAATTGTCTGAGGAAGATTCTGAAGATCACCTGGCAGGATAAGGTACCAGACACTGAGGGCCTTACTTGAACTAAATTGCCAAGCATTCAAACTCTGCTTCAGAAAGCACAACTACAGTGGGCTGGTCATGTTGCTTGAATGTAAAACATACTCTTGCCACAAAGACTATTTTATGGAGAATTCACACAGGGTAAGCATTCACATGGTGGTCAGAAGAAATGATACAGCAACACTCTCAGGGTCTCTCCTAAGAACTTTGGAATTGGTTGTGTGAAATGGGAGACACTGGCACAGGACCAAAGGACAACAACCATCCAATATACCAATAAATACTGTGGTTCAGAACTACTACAAAACTGTCATGTAGAACAGAAGCTGCGGTCTTACATAGAGTATTTTCTTTTTTTTCCTAATCTCCTTTTCTCTCATTTTCTGACTCTTCTCTGTCTCTTAAGGTTAAGTATAGCTCAAGTATATGAACTGAATAAAAATCAATGAATTATTTGCAATATGTTGTCAATGAGGTAACCCAGGAAAAGGCAAGAAATTCACATATATCAAGGAATAAATCTCTTAAAGGGAATTTCAAAGCTTATTGAGGAACAGTCATCAATGTCCAAACAAATTCTCATCAGAGGAAGATTGTCCAACTTTTTATGGAAAACATTAATTCCAGAAAAAGATTCTTATTGCTGCAGAAAATAACCTAGGCCAGTGCTTAAGAATACCACTTTCTCCTCGAAGTTAGAAAAAAAAATTCAGTCCCCAAATGCTGGCTATCTATCCGGAGATTTAGGAATATTCCATGTCAGGCAGCATACTCAGTGCAACAGCCACATTGTCATCCTTCCATCTTTCTCAGTACCTTAAATTTTCTAGAGATATACAATGATTTGTGATACCCTTGTCATAATCCATAAAATACTTCCCAAGTCCAAAGTTCTTTATGATAGAATAGACCTCTTTTAACTGAATAGCTTTGGTGTTTACCCCTACCAAAATGCATAATTGTTTAGGGAACCTCAAGGTTCATGCCTTGGTGCTTACAAGGGAGCTATCAAAACTCAACCATTAAGAGTGCCAAAAGCTTAGTTAGTCCCAAACAAAAACAATCTGTTACAGATAGTGAGGTAGGAATACAAAATTGTGATGAAATAAATCATATATATTGGTTACTCAATAACTTCATTGTGAAAGTGGGTACATGGAAGTACGGTGAAAACAATGTTGGAAAATATAGTTTGGGGTCAAGAAATAAGACAAAAACTTGAGAGAAACTTCATCATGAATATTCTTTTCTAGAAGAGGTATAGAGTTTATGAACTTAAACTCAGAAGTGCATCATTTTCAAAAAGGGAAATTGATTTTATCTTATTAAATAGGTAAAAATGAGTCATATAGTTAGCCTTCATTTTAATATAAAGCGAGAATTATCAAAGGAACCCTTGATAAATTACCTGACATCCACTAGATGAGATTAGATTACAGGAGGTGCTTTGTTAAAAGGAAATGTGGAATACTTCTGATTGGTTATGAAGTGCTGGATATGAGACTCAGGGGCCACCATTCTCCCATTAAAAGGAAGCATTTTAGTCGTTAGTTGTGTATGAGGTCTCTTGATTTCCAGGATTTCCTCATTGCCTTTTTCTGGAGTGTAGCAGATAAAGGGAAGAGTATTTATTTCTTCACACTTCCTCCTTTTTCCTAGGATCACAAATGGAAAAGCTCATTATGAACATGACAGGGATGCTCCTGGACATCCAGTTCCTGGTCATCTCTGTTTTTCTCTTTCTTCAAAAGAGAAAAAGTCAGCTATTAAAATTTCTGAGAATGGACAATTTGTTTTTTGGACAAAGAAGAGGACTGTCTTGTAATTGAAGGGGAAAAAAAAAAACATGTCATGGTGATGAAAGAGGACCGGACATTGCCAACTCTGCTGCTATGGGTGGCTCAGCCAGTGTGGGTTCAAGGTGAATTGGGAGTATTTGTTCCATAGCCACAAAACATCTACCTTTTAACTTATAGGCTGAGGGTTTTATGTTTCTGCATTTATTCATGGCTCTCATGAGTCCTTGTGCCTTATTAATGTTCTTATCCAACACCCCTAATTGTGCGCTACCTGTTTGGGAATTGTAAACCTTCTTATTACACTTGGAAAACCTAGCCAAGAGTGGGGAGCCAGTGACCTTGAAGCTTCAGATTCCCTACCCTGGATCCTAAACACAAACTATACTGTGAAAGTATTTAAAATTTTTCTTGGCAAACTCTAGGAGGAGGGGAGATGTGCTAAAGAAAGAACCTGACATTTTGGGATCAGGCCCCTGTAATTGGAACTGTTTCTCATTACTCCAGAGTCTTAGGAGTGATGGCCCTTGGGACATAGATTATATTAGCATCAGATTTCGATATGAGATCAGATCATTGGCTATTTAGACCAAACATCAAGATTAAACAGAGTAAAGAGAAGATATTATGTGTTTGCAGCAGTTCTAGCCTAATTTGTTTAAGCATGTTAACCTCCCAATTGGAAGAAAAACAAAAGTATAGACATTCACCTTATAACCATTTCTTAGGGAAGTTTAACTGACATGAACCAATTAACACTACAAGGAGGCTAACTGAGAGGCCTCCAAACTGCCTTTATTAGCAAATAATTTTTTTTTTTTTTGGCTGAAAGTAGAACATAGGAATCAACGGAAACACTGTTTATAGTACAAGGCTGTTTTCAAAAAGAGAGAAAGTTTGCAGAAAGTTATCAATGTTGTCACTTTATGGAACAGTAAAAAGCAACTGAGAAGAAAAGGTCTATAGAGAGTTTGGTGAGGTTTGAAACGTGCCTAAGCCAGAGCTCCCCCAAGAGCATATGTAGATAATAGGAAGACAACAAGCATATGAAATGGAATGCATATACTTGTGTTTTTATAGTGATAGTTCTCAATGGCAGCAATAGCTGCATCCTACTACCATTATATTCCAAGATGAAATCAGAGAGAGCTGCTGGACTTGAGCAAATACATTTAAAAAAAAATCAAAGCTGGCTGTGACAAAACATAAAAGGCAACCAGGGACTGATTTTTAAAATATTCTACAGAGGGAAAAGTTCCAAGAGAATGGAAAGGAACATGAACAATGCTCTTATCTAGAAAAGGAAACTTGGAAGACACATGCAGTTGCTAGCTTCATGCCTGCTTTCCCTTCCCTATAAAATCTTTATAGGAATAGCTATTGCATGCTTCAAGGATATCTTAATAAAAAAATGAGAAAGCAGCAAACAGGCAGACTTTTGAAGTTGATTTCTATAGCATATCACCTATTCAGTCACACAACTGAGAGGTGTAGAGAATATAAGATCCTGCTTTTTCTACTTTTATTGATTTTTTTGCAAAAGTATTTTATTTTAGAGAACTAAATGTAGCCTTGAAATTTATCTGCACACATATCTTCTTGAAAACTTTCAACTTATGCAAAACTATGAAAAATATGGCTCTGAAGGTCACTTTGTTCAATGGTCTGTTTGGTTTCAACACAGACAGGAGTAAAGCAGGGACAAATATATTCTTCATAGGTATTTAATAGTATCTTGAAAGATGTCCTATATAGAGTCTAAACAAAAGACAAATCAGTGACATTATACTAATTTATTGAGCCCCAGGACACTTCAAAACCTCCTCAGTGAAATCCATAGCAATATGAAGTTGGTCATATCATTTACACTGGAAAAGCAAAGTAGATGAAAAGTATAGACTGTGACGTGCGGCTGGATGGACATTCTGGGAAGTTGATCTCTCTTTATCTGCATCTTGTATAGGAGATGCAGATGGACTATGAGCTAGGGCCAGCATTAAGAAGTAGGAGGAGAGGAGCGTAGATTTCACTTGGAAATCCCAGTTTTCCATAATCCCAAAATTTTCATTGCTTCCAAGATTCTCTCTTTAAAATTAATATTCTCCCATGATGCTATATTTCTGAATAATATAGTGCCATGATCTTTGAAGAATCACCATAACCAGTGACTCAAAAGGCAATGGAAAGA
Organism: Gymnobelideus leadbeateri; assembly: GCA_011680675.1. Lineage (NCBI taxonomy): Eukaryota > Metazoa > Chordata > Mammalia > Diprotodontia > Petauridae > Gymnobelideus > Gymnobelideus leadbeateri. The sequence continues at coordinate 181,069 of WOXC01001300.1, read as the reverse complement.
TGTATTATTGACAGCTCTTGTTCTTAGCTGTTATAGGACCAATATTTCCCATGATGATGCTCTGTAGACTGAACTAACTTTTCCTGAGCCCTGTACTCTATATGGGTTAGGCTAATTTTCTTTTTAAAAGAAGTATTGAACTATATGTCACACCTGCCAGAGAGGTGATGACTTAAAATATAGAGAAAAACATACATTTTTAGGCATAGATAATTTAGGAATTTGTTTTGTGGGACTCTAAATGTTTATGATAAAGGTTTTATTTATTTGGTTCTTTTTTTATTCATTTGGGGGCAGGTGGAGCAGTGGATTATTAGTGCATGTAAAATCAAATGTTTTTAAAAAGCATTGATATTCTCTGTAAAACTTGATTGACTAAGAGGACCAGCTTAGGTTGTTGACGTGGCTTCCTGGTCTCTTGAGTACAAAAGGCCATGAGCATATCTATTCCTTTTGAGAGGCTTCTGCCTGTGGACTTAAAGCACAACCAATTTCCCTACTGGGAAACTAGATTCTAAGCTGAATCAACATAGTGTCCTCATTGAGTATCTTTTTTTAATATCTTTCCTTTGCCATGGTTAAGTAAATCTCCTTTTATTAAAGTTGAATCAACTATGTATGTCTCATTTCATTCCAATATTGGACCTAAATTATTAGAGAACTGGTTTGAGTCAGGCTCAACCCACAACATTAGCACTAACCCATCAGTTTCCTACTTTACTTTAAATCCAAGTAGAGGAAGAAACAAATGCTCAGAATGAAGCACAAGATAAGAAAGATGAGGTAGTAGTCTAATGTAGATTGAGTGTCCTGATCCCGAGGTCACGGAAACATGGGGAATAGTGCCTAGCTAGTGCTTTTCAAGATTTCATTTGATCTAGCTCTATACCATATGTCCTACTTGATCCAAGACTTTTATATTTACCATCTGATGAATGAATGAATGAGTGAGTGAATGAATGAATAAAAAAGCATTTATTGAGTATTTACTATGTGGCAGGCACTATGTTAAGAGCTAGGGATACAAATACAAGGCAACAAGATAGTCTCTGGCCTCAAGGAACTTACATTCTAATGGGGGAAGATAAAAGGGGGAACAATAAAAGGAGCAGAGATGATATTGGCACGATGTGGCACCATGGTTTGTAAATGGTCAGCAAGTGTGTGGAGCCCTGGATTCCAGGGGCAGAGTCTGAGTTATTTTGGGATTCTTACTCCCTTTACCATCTGAATTCTTTTTGATTCAGGACACTCCATATTATAATGCCAGTAATAAATCCATTTAGAGCTGCATGCCATGCATCCTTTTGATTTTTCTGGACTTGTTCTGGTTGCATGGCATGGTGGAAAGAGAACTCAACTTTTCCACTGAACTCAAAGGAATGGCACCTGGTTGTGAGTGTTTGCTCTTCCACTTACTACTCAGGTGAGCTTGAACAAGTCATTTGGCCTCTTTGATCCTCAGTTTCCTCATCTGTAAAGTTAAAAGGTTAGAGAAGATGACCTCTAAGGTTCCTCCAAGAATCTAGATCTAAACCTATGACCCTATGATCTTATGATCCTGTTAATGTAGAATGTTCATAATAAATGCATGTTCCTTTCTGGGCAAAAAAACAAGGTGTATGATAGACACGAGTAGACAGAAATATGTTGTCTATTATGAGTTGATTGCAGAAGTGTTATAAAAGGTATCATTGAAAATATATATAACAGGAAAGGGAGATGGGTCAAGTCACATTGCAAGAATGAACAACAGAAGTACATTTAAGATATTAAGAGAACTACAGGAAGGTTGACAGTGTGTTGGGTAGATCCTCTCTGAAGGATTTATGGGAGGGTAGCAACAGGAATCACATGGGATGGAAGGCATGGAGAAATAGATCACTGACACTAATGAAATCATGGCTCCATCAAAGTATAAGCAGATTATTTGCAACAGTTCAGTGTATTCTCCATGAACCACACAGAAGAAAAAGATACTATTAGAAGCTTTGCTAAAAGGGAAATTATAATAATTGAGTCTCATGGGTTTGGAAGCATGTATTTGTTGTTGATAGACTGTCATGGGATAATTAATTGCATAGCCTGCACAGCTGAAGGAAATGCTTTTGTACCACCCCAGAGAGAAGGCATTCCACAAATAGTCAAGCATGATGCCAAGATTATGAAACCATCTCCTTACCTCTAAGTCAGCTGTATAGAGAAGTCAAAGGGGGATTCCTTTAACAACCCTTACTCAACTAAAATTACTTTGTACCCACAGATTTAAAAAAGGGAGAGCTCAAGTTTGCCTAATCTACTAGGAAAGAGGCCAAGACAAAGAAATATTTTTGTTATTATTCAGCTGTTTCTGACTCTCTGTGACCCCATTTTGGGGGTTTCTTGGAGCAAAGGTACTCCAGTGGTTTGCTATTTCCTTCTCCAGCTAATTTTATAGATGAGGAACTGAGGTGAACATAGTTAAGTGACTTATCCAGGATCACAGAGTTTAGTAAGTCTCTGAGGATGAATTTGAACTCAAGGAGTCTTCCTGATTCCAAGCCCAGTGCTCTATTCTTAGCTGCCTCAAAATACACACACACACATACACATACACACGTTTATATATGTCTATATAATTCTATCTTTGCATACGTAAAAAGAGGCAGAGATAGAGATACAGAGATGGAGGGAGAGATGAAGACAGAGAGGGAGAGAAAGATGATAATCAGTTTATGACACTGAACTGTATGTTAGAAGTGGTCTTACTTGCTCAGTGGACACCTATATTGAGTGATGAGATTAATTGCTGGAATACTCTGTTTGACAGTCTTTTCCAATCTGAGATAACCTAACTTTTGACATTTGATTGATGATAGGTCTTTCAGTTCAGTACTATTATATCCTAGCTCTAGCTCAGGTGCTATTGCTAAATCATAGACCAGTGATAACCTCTCTTGCATTTGGGGTGCCTTATTCCCTGAATAACAAGTCATATCTAAAATGATGCCAGATAGTGAGGCCCCTGCTGGCACTCAGCACCAGTCAGTAGTAAATATTCTATAGTCATGGCCTGGCTTACTGCTTTTCTAAAGCAAGAACTGCTTTACAGGTAATTTCAATGTTCTCTATAGTCTTGTATCACTTCCTTAATTGTTGTATCTTTGGCATTCAACATAGAAAATTATTGAACTTGAAAGTTTGGTCTTAATTGAATAAGATTTGAATCTAGATTGGCCTTCTATGGAAATGAAAAATTATAGGTACATAACTGTACCAGGAGTTGAAATACCCTCATTGTCTTAGTGTTTTCAAAGTGATTGGGGGTGTTTAAATTGTCCCATATATGTTAGCTCTTTGAAAAAAAAATTCCACAGTGGAAAGAAGCATGTGTCGGCACATCAATTTAAAATGGTTGGAAATTTTCCATTTGAGTGAGCCATGGCTAAGCTTCCTGAATGTGATCACTTCTGAATTTGCTTAAGAAGGCAAACAAGACATGCATCAGAGCCATGTAGTAGCAGTCAAGGAATTCAGAACACTAGATTTCACCATTAGCAACTGAGTTAGACCAAGTGAGGAATAGATAGCTTACTGGAATAGCTTTTATAATTTAAAGAAAGCAACCTGGGGGGCAGGTAGGTGGTGCAGTGAATAGAGCACTGGCTCTGGAGTCAGGAGGACCTGAGTTCAAATCTGACCTCAGACATTTAACACTTACTAGTTGTGTGACCTTGGGCAAGCCACTTAACCCCAATTGCCCAGCCTTCCCCCCTCCAAAAAGCAAAAAAAAAAAAAAAAAAAAGCAACCTGGAACTAATCAATATTTCCCATCAATAACAGAATATTTATCACTGAAATCATTACTTTATGACTAACCATTAAGCTTATAGGATGGGGTGTACTTTGCAGAACTGTTCAGCTTCTGCAGAAGTGATGTCTAGGAATCTGAAGATTTCCTATACAAACTATTTATATAATTGTATGGAAGAATTATGGCAGAGATTCTTTTGTTTCAACCATGCATTATGTCTTGGGAATATTCTGGACAACTGGCTTTCTTATCTATCATCAAACTTTAGTAATATGTACCAGTAAAGAACACAGAACATAGCATTCATAGTATCAAACAAAGGGACCTCTCCCCCTCTGATACTGGTGGAAATAATCTTTATATTCTGGAAGATAGGAACTGCAGGCATAAGAAATGAGACATATAGTCCTGGATGCAGTGACTTCTTAATGGTTGTGTCTATAAAGGCCTTATAAAAAAAACAAAAACAAAAACACCCCTCCCCCAACTTTCTAACTTTCTATTTCTAGGTCACAATTTTTTTTTCCCCTGCTGCAAAAACAATTGAATGGGGGAAATGTAAGGTGGCAAGGCAATGCTCAGCTGAGGGTACAATTGCATGAAGAGAAGAATGGTCTGGCCTTTATCCCCAAGTGTACAGTGGGAGAAAGTGGGCTCAGAAATGGGGTGCTATCATAGAAACAGTCTTGACATGAATGGCTCCATACTGAATTTATAATAATCATGTACAGTTCAAGCATTTAAGTATGTAAAGAATTTGGTTATGTAGATCTGATAGCAAGATGCTAGAGTGGTACACATCTAATTATTATTTATTATTTTTTTTTTGGAGGGCAATTGGGGTTAAATAACTTGCCCAAGGTCACACGCCTAGGGTTTGTGTGTGTGTGTGTGTGTGTGTGTGTGTGTGTGTGTGTGAAATGTCTGAGGCCAGATCCGAACTCAGGTCCTCCTGACTCTGGGGCCAGCACTCTACTCACTTTGCCACCTAGCCACCCCCACATCTAATTATCTTGGCTAAATAATGTTTATACCTATCAGTATTGCTTGGCTGTTTTATTGTGAATTCTTTACTAAACAGCTGAAAAATCACCATAAATTTGATTTCATTGACATCTTGGGACAAAGCTGTTTCCCCTGTGTTAGTTATTGCTGTGACTAGAAAGTCCCTATATATAACAGTTTATTCAATAGTCAGAATAGGATCCCTGGAGATATAATGGAGGTGATGAATTTTCCAAAACAAATCCATTCTAGTTAAAATTATCATCAAAAAATATTTATTAATGGGCTACTTAGATAAGTCTGAGTCAGGGATACATATTCTCCTTAAAACCAGCTGGGCAAATTTTCATGTCTGGCCACATGTATGGGAATGCATTAGGACACTAAATAAGATACACATACACACACACACTTGTGTATTTATTTGTTTATTTGGTCATTCATTCATTTATTCATTCATGTATTCACTTTTTATTTATTTTAGATTAAGTTGTTCACCCAGTACTCAGGGGAACTAGCAATGTTTCCTGAGTGAGTGGCTGAAGGTTTTTTCTTTTTTAAGAATTTTACATTATGCAGCAGAAAAAAAAATTGTCTTCAGACTTTCTGTTTCCCTGTTCTATGCACTTCTCCCTCCTTGGCATTCTTGGATAATGTTTATAGTTGCACTGTTTTTTAAAAGTAAGTTTTTATTGATGTATTCTGTTTCTTACCTCATCATAATATCCCATGTATTTCCCCCCCTGCCTTTTCCAGAGAGTCATTTCATATGACAAATAACATTTTTCAGAAAGGAAAAAAAGTCAGCACAACTGATTGATATGTTGAACAACTCTGAAAACATGTGGGCCTCCCTCCTTTGACTTTTTGGTTTGTTGTTCTTTCCATTTACATTGTTGTAGTTACTATGCATATTGTTGGCTTTGCATACTTCACTATGAATCAGTTCATATAGATCTTTCCATGCTTCTTTGTGTTCATACACACATCATTTCTTACAGTACAATAATATTCCATTACATTTAAGTACCACAACATATTTAGATGACTTCTTTGGGATATAAGCCCAGTAATGGAATCTCTGGTTCAAATGGTATGGAAATTTTAGTCACTTTAATTGCATAATTCCAAATTGCTTTCCAAAATAGTTATACCATTTCATAACTCCACCAACAATTTATTAGTGTGCCTATCTTTCCACAACCCTTCCAACATTGCTGCCATTTTTTTTTCACTTTTGCTAATTTGCAGTGTGTGAGGTGAAACCTTAGGGTTGTTTTGATTTTCATTTCTCTTATTATTGGTGGAACTCTTTTTCATGTGATTGTAAATACACTACAGTTCTTTTGAGAATTATTTATTCATATCCTTTGACCATTTATCTGTTGGGGAATGGCTATTAGTCATATATGTAGATTTATTAATTGTTTAAATATCTTGATACCAAAACCTCATCAGAAAAATTTGATACAATGATTTTTTCCCATTCAATCACTTCCTTTCTTATCCTAGATGTATTCATTGTTGTCTCTGCAAAAGCTTTTCAGGTTCAGGCAAAGTTATCTATTTTCTTTTGTAATTGACTTTAATCTCTTGTTTGTTTAAAGATACTTCTACCCATAGCTGTGAGAGGTATATGATCTGTTTCTCTGTTAATTTTTTTTCTAGTATGATCTTTAATATTAAGGCCATCTATCCATTTAGAAAATATCATGGAAAGTGGTGGGAAGTATTGGTCTAAGCTTAATTTCTGCCAGTCTACTTTCCAGTTTTCCCAGCAGTTTTTATCAAACAGGGAGTTTTTCCCTATGTAACTTATGTTTTTTACTTTATAAGCATTGGATTATTGATTTCTACTTTTTCCTGACTCTCTCTTGTTTAATCTCCCTTGTCCTGTTGATTTCTCTGTTCTTGAACCAATACCAGATGGTTTTGATGACTACTGCTAAGAACGGAGGATGAGCTCTTTTATCTGAATGAATCAAACTTAATCACCACCACCACCACAATAAAATAATAACATCATGAAAGATCTGTGTATCGGGAATAGAAAGCTCCAGGGGAAAAACCTATCCTCAGATGGAAGAGAGGAAGAGAAAAGCTTACCTTTGTAGCTTAAGCATCCAGGTCCACTAGCCTTTCTGTGCTCTGGTTGCCAGAGCCCTATGTGTTGGGAGTGAACATCTAGTCTCCTGGAAGCCTCTCTTCTCTCTTGGTACTCTTAAGACTTCGCATGGTATTAGCTATTCCACATTGTCTACTGTCTCTCTAGGGGAACTGTCTCCAGACCCTGGAAGCTTGTCAGAGAGAATACACCAGCATTAGTTATCCATTGTGCTTACTATCTCCAATAACCTGACCACTCAAAGGGCATTTACATTTAAACAGGAAAAGATTTTAGCTAAAGAAATGAAGCTCTATTTGCACCTTTTCATTAAGCCTTCAGGTAAATGGAGGGGTTGAATTACTTGGCCTCTGAGGTCATTTAAATCAACAAGCATTTATTAAGCACCCATTATAGCCTGGAACTGGGCTAAGTGCTGGAGATATAAAGGAAGTAAAAAAGTTCTGCCTTCAAGGAACTCATTTTCTAATGGGATACAGCATGCAAGCATGTATCCCCCAAAACAAGATACATACAGGGTTAACTGGCGTGATCTAAGAGGGAAGGCACTGTCATTAAGGGAGATCAGGAAAGGCTTCTTATACCTAGTGGGATTTTAGGTAAGACATGAAAAGCCAGGGAAGCCAGGAGGCAGAGACAAGGAGGGACAGCCGTCCAGGCACAGGAGAGAGCCAGCAAAAATTCAGTCAGGAAACGGAGTGTCTGATTTGAAGAATTAACCAGGAGGCGGGGGAGGGGGGACGCTCGATCCTAGAGTACAGTCAGAGTAGTAAAGTGTGGATGGTCGGGTGGGAAGGCGTTGGGTTACGAAAGGCTTTAAAAGCAGCATGAGAAATTTGGAGGTAATAGGTTGTTAACTGGACTTTATTGAATGGTGTGTGCGTGTGTGTGTAACATGGTTAGATATGGACTTTAGGAAGATCATTTTGATAACAGAATGGATGATGGGCTGGGAGGAGATGTGAAGCAGGGAGATGGACCGGAACGAGTGGCATGGCGAGGACCCGGGCTGTTAGAGAGGAGCGAATCCCCATGAAGGTCTGACTGACAGGACATTGCAAAGATCAGATACAGCGGGTAAGAAAGAGTGGGAAGCCGTGGACGGTAGCCTAAGTCTGGGCGCCTGGGGAGGGCGGCGGTCTCCTGGACAGTAAATACAGAAAATGGAGGGTTTGGGGGCAAAGATAACGATTTCCGTTTTAGATATGACCCTTTCAGTTCTAGGTCTGTGATTCTATGACCCCCTGTCAGTAGAATAACAGTTTTTGCATAGGGCCATCTTCCTGGCAACCAGAGACACAGTTGCGCGTTACACCGCAATCTTAGATTAACAGGGTGCTTTTTGACGTCACTTCCGGCGTGACGACTTTCTCCAAGTCTCCTTTCCTTCCCCCGGGGCTCTGGAGAAGATGGAGACCTTGCACAGAGTCTGTGGGCTGAGCAGGGCGCTGCTGGTGGCCCGCAGCCCCGGGGCCTGGAGGGGCTTGATCACCACAGCGGCCAGCCGGCCCGCCCCGAGACTCGCGGTGGCTGTTGAGAAGGTGGAGGGCGCATACCCCGTCACTATGGTGCCCGGCGATGGTGTGGGGCCCGAGCTCATGCTGGCTGTCAAAGAAGTCTTTAAGGCAGCCAAGGTGCCCGTGAAATTCCAGGAGTATCATCTGAGCGAGGTGCAGAACACGGCCTCAGAAGAGAAACTGGAGCAGGTGCTGAACTCCATCAAGAAAAACAAGGTTGCAATCAGTGGGAAAATCTACCCCCCACTGCACACAGGGTACAAGGGGGACCTGACCTCGTACAACATACAGCTCAGGCGCAAGCTGGACCTGTTTGCCAACGTGGTTCACGTCCAGAGCCTCCCGGGTTATAAGACCCGGCACAACAACCTGGACTTGGTGATCATCCGCGAGCAGACTGAGGGGGAGTATAGCTCTCTGGAGCATGAGAGTGTCAGGGGCATGATTGAATGTCTGAGGATCATCACCCGCGCCAAGTCGGAGAGAATCGCCAAGTTTGCTTTTGACTATGCCATCATTAAGGGCCGGGGGAAGGTCACAGCTGTGCACAAGGCCAACATCATGAAGCTGGGCGATGGACTCTTCCTGCGGTGCTGTGAGGAGGTGGCCGAGCTCTACCCCAAGATCAAGTTTGAGACCATTATCATCGACAATTGTTGTATGCAGCTGGTGCAGAATCCATACCAGTTTGATGTACTCGTGATGCCCAATCTCTATGGAAACATCGTTGACAACCTGGCAGTAGGTCTGGTGGGGGGTGCAGGCGTGGTTCCTGGTGAGAGCTACAGTGATGAATGCTCTGTTTTTGAAACAGGTGCAAGGCACCCGTTTGCCCAGGCTGTGGGCAGGAACATTGCCAACCCCACTGCTATGCTGCTCTCTTCCAGCAATATGTTGAAGCACCTCAGCCTGGAACATCACTCCAAAATGATTGCTGAGGCAGTGAAGAAGGTGATAAAAGCTGGCAAAGTTCGGACCAAGGATATGGGTGGCCACAGCACCACTACTGACTTCATCAGGGCTGTCATCAGCAATCTGAAGCCCAGTAGTGGGATCTAGAACCCCTTCCCAACTTATTATCCCTGAAGACAGCCGTTGGACAACTCCTCCCACACCCTACTTCCATAAAGTGGACCACATGAAGGAACCTGCCTCTGCCACCATTTCATCGAACAAAATCTCTTATCTACAGCTGTTTGGTTTTTTGTTTCAATAAAAACATGGACCAAAAAAAAAAAAAAAAGAGACAAACTTTGCCCTACGTTTCATTGCTAGTGTAAGGCAGTAAAGGAGATTGGATTAGATGAAGCAGATTAAGGTCATAGTGAGGAATCTCATGCTCTATAACATAAAAATCAGCTGGTATACCTGTGATATTTAATTATAATGTTATGATGCCATAACATTTTAATATACTTAAACTCATGCAGTTGAGTTCTTGATAGCACTTAAACAGACTGTTTTGTTCATCTTAAAGAGAAGTTCCTTGAGGCCAAGGATTATTTAATATCTAACAGTGACCTGCACAGAGTAGCCAATCAATAAATGAATGATTGAAATGGAGAGCACATAACCCTCTCTGTATGTATATATGTATGCATATGTATATATATATGCACAAATATGCATATATAGATACAAATGTGTATCTATACATGTATGTATATTTATATACAAATGGGATGAATGAATTAAATTCAATAAAATTTATCAAATACCTGTAGTACACAAGCTCTTATATTAGGCACTGAGGATACAAAGATAAAAAAAAACTATAGTCATTTCTCTCATTGAGTTCACAGTCTAATTAGAGGAGATGGGATAGAACATGTATAAAATAATTCTCATGCAGAATAGTACAAAATATTTCATGCAGAATAGAATGTGAGAGAATGAAGAGGTTTGAGGAGGAAGTCACTTTTAGTCAAGGGATCAGGAAGGGTTTTATGGAGTAAATGGCCCTTGAGATGAACTTTTTAGGAAAAGAATTTCAGTAGTCAGAGATGTGGAGGACACATCATGAGGGACCATTTGCACAAATGTGTAGAGGAAGCAGAGTGCAGATTGAATGAATGCTTGTGAAGGGGAATAGAATGAAATAAGGCTGGAAACATTGGTTATAGTCAGATGTTGAGGGCCTTAAGTATCAGCTTTAAGAGTTTTTATTTCTAAAGGAAATAGGGAACCATTGAAGGTTTTTTAATTAGGGGAGTCCCATGGTCATACCTTTGCATTTGGCTTACTGAAAATGATAATAGCTAACATATAGCACTTATTATGTACCAGGCATTGTGGTAAGCACTAATTTATTTATTTATTTATTTACGTAATTTATATGATTATTTATTTAATTATTATCTCATTTGATCCTTTACAAGCCTTCTTGGGAGGTGATCAGTTGTTGTGTCTGACTCTATATAACCCTATGGACTTTGTCCATGGAGTTTTCTTGGCAAAGTTACTTGAGTGGTTTGCCATTTTCTTCTCCAATGTGTCCCCATTTTACAGATGAGAAACAGAAGCAAATAAGGATTAAGTGACTTGCTCAGGGTCACAATCTAGTAAATGTCTGAGGCTGAATTTGAATTCAGATCTTCCTGATTCCTTGCTCAGTGCTATATCTACTTACCACCTAGCTTCCCTGTGATAGTATTAAGATATTATTATCATGATAATATTAGCCTGATTTATCAATTGATTATGACATTGATTCTTACTCATGCTAGGTATGACAAAAGATTTTCTTTTAAAAAATTTTTAGATTAAATTTTATGTTGACTTTTAATTTACATCATTCATTTCCACAAGATTTTGAGTTACAAATTTTCTCCCCATCATTCCCCTACTCACCCTCCCCAAAATAGTGATCCCATTGTATAATCCCTCCCTGAATCTGCTCTCTCCTATATTCTCCCCCATCCCCTCTCTGATTTTCCAGTAGGGCAAGATGGATCTCTATATCCCAGTACCTGCATATCTTATTTCCCAGTTGCATGTAAAATATATACATAGATATATATTTTAAACATTTTATTTTAAAACTTTGAATTCCAGATTATTTTCCTTCCTCCCTTATCACCCACGCTTACTGGGAAGATAGGCAATTCAATATAGGTTGTACATGTACAGCTACACAGAACATTTCCATAGTGTATATATTGTAAAAGACTGACTATATTTCTCTCCATCCTATCCCACCCCCACTTGTTTTGTTCTCTACTTCGACCCTGTCCCTTCTAAAAAGTGGGTGCTTCTAACTACCCTCCCCCCAACCTGCCCTCCCCTCCATCATCCTCCCTTTCATCCTCTTCCCCCCTACTGTCCTGTAGGGCAAGATTCCCAATTTTAGTGTGTATATCATTCCCTCCCTAAGCCTAATTCAGTGAGAGTAAGGTTGACTGTTTCCCTTTTGCCTTCCTGTTCTTCCCTTCCTTGTAACCATTTTCCCTTGCCTCTTCTATATGAGATAGTTTACCCCCTTCTGCCTCTCCCCATCTCCTCTCATTATATTCCTCTCTCACCTCTCAATTTCACCTTTTAAATATCATCCCTTCCTATTCAATTGGTCCTGTGCCCTCTGTCTATGTATACCTATGCACATATATACATGCACTCACATATGTATTCACATGTCCATATACCCTGCTATATAGACATATATATGTATGTATATATACACACATTTATGTTCCCTTCAACTATTATCATACTGAGAAAAGTTTTATAAGTTACAATTATAATTTTTCCATGTAGGAATGTAAATAATTCCACTTTGATAAGTTCCTTATGATTTCTTTTCCCTGTTTACCTTCTCATGCTTCTCTTGCTTCTTGTATCTGAATGTCAAATTTTCTATTCCACTCTGGTTTTTTCATCAAGAATGCATGAAAGTCCTCTATGCCATTGAATGACCATATTTCCCTCTGAAACATGATACTCAGTTTTGCTGGGTTGGTGATTCTTGGTTTTAATCCCAGCTCCTTTGACTTCTGGGATATCATATTCTAAGTCCTTTGATCCATCAGTGTATAAGCTGCCAGATCCCGTGTTATCCTGATTGTGTTTGCACAATATTCAAATTATTTCTTCTTTGCTGCTTGTAATATTTTCTTATTGATCTGGGAACTCTGGAACCTGGCTATAATATTCCTAGGAGTTTTCTTTTGGGGATCTTTTTCGGGAGGTGATCAGTGGATTCTTTCAACCTCTATTTTGCCCTCTGCTTCTGAAACATCAGGGCAATTTTCCTTGAGAATTTCTTGAAGGATGATTTCTAGGTTCTTTCTTTGATCATGGCTTTCAGGTAGTCCAATAATTTTTAAATGATTTCTCCTGGATCTATTTTCCAGGTCAGTGGTTTTCCCAATGAGATATTTCACATTGCCTTCTATTTTTTATTTGTTTGGATCTGTTTAATAGTATCTTGATTTCTCATAAAATCACTAGCTTCCATTTGCTCCAATCTAATTTTGAAGGAGTTATTCTCTTCAGAGAGTGGACTTTTGAGATTCTTTTTCCTTCAGGCAAATTCAGCTTTTTAAGGCATTCTTCTCCTCATTGGCTTTTTGAGCCTCTTTTGCCATTTGATTTAGTCTATTTTTTAAGGTGTTATTTTCTTCAGTCAGGTTGTTAACTCTCTTTTCATGATTTTCTTGCATCATTCTCATTTCTCTTCCCAATTTTTCCTCCACTTTTCTTATTTGGTTTTCAAAATCCTTCTTAAGCTCCTCTATGGCCTAGAACCAGTTCATATTTTTCTTGGAAGCTTTTGGTGTAGGAGTTCTGACTTTGTTGTCTTCCTCCTGTTCCATGCTTTGATCCGTTTTGTCCCCCAAAAAGGAATCCAAAGTTGGATTGCTGTGCTTGCTTTGCTTCCTTTGCTTGCTCATGTTGCCACTCAATTACTTGACTTTTAAGCTTTTTGCCACAATATAACTCTGCTTCCAGAGAGGAGAGCTTTGTCCCAAATGGCTGGGGTTTTCTCAGCTGCTGGGTCTATTAGTTGGGTGCCCTCTCTGAAGCCCCTACAAGCTCTGGCCCACTGGCCATGCACCCGAGAACCTCCACCCTAGGCAGTGATCCAGATCCAAGCAGGTTAAAGCAAGAGTGATTACCCCTCAGCATGGTTGCTTGGTCCCCCTACAATCTGCAGGCCAGGATCTTTGAAGCAGCCATGTAGTGGCTGCAGTGCCTCAGCTGATTCTTCCTCCAGGGAGCAGGGGCAGGACCACTCTCCTGGACCCCCTCCTGTTCCTACACAGTCTACACTGACCTCTCACTTTGTCTTTGGCATTTATGGTTTGATAATTCTGGAAACCACCATAGCTGCTGGTGATTTACTCTTCTGACGTACCTCTAGCCACAGTTGGTCAGGCTGCCTTGAGGCTAAAACTGCTCAAACAGGGCTGGGCTCTGCTCCCAATGCTATCCAACTAACCCTTCCTGTTTGCCTGCTAGGCTGTCTTCAGCTGGAGATCTGTTTCTATTTATCACTTTGTGGGTTCTGTAGCCTGAAAATTTGTTTAGAATAATTTTTTATAGAGATTTGAGGTGGTTACGGGAGGTGTGCAGGGAGTTTTCCTGCTTCTATGCCACCATCTTGTCTCTACCCCCTCAACAAAAGATTTTCTGTCTTAAAAGAATGTTTTACCTAGGCTTAGGAATAGATTTACTAAGGACACTTTTAGATTTTCATGAGAAAGAGCATAGATTGTAATTTTTTTTGGTTTCAATTCTCATGAAATCATCCAAGGCCAAGGTATCAAGGTACCCAAACCCAGTAACTGCTGTCTAAACAGCACATATATATTTGAGATTCTACCACAAGTAAAGTCTCTCTCATAAAGATTAAGACTTTTTCTGAAATTTCTGCTTTAAGGACCTAGAAATTAAACTAACCACTTGAAAACCCTAGGGACACCATTATCAGTTTAGCATCTGAAGTTCTTGGGGGAATATTAATTCTCCTTCAACAGACATACAGAACAGGTGTTCACTATGATTAAAACCTAGTAACTGCAGAGATAGAAAGTGTGAAATTTATATTAAAAACATCCTAGGTAGGAAATGCAAATATCACAGCAGAGTGAATTATATATCTAAGCAGAGCTGAGCTTTTCTTAAATCTAGTAGCTTAGAAAGTTTCATTCCTTTTCATTTTTCATTAAAATGTTAGATCATTTAGCTTTGCTTATCAAAAAACTCATTTTAAAGACAAAAGCATATTTCACATAGATCCTTTAAGTTTTTCAGACTGAACAAATAGGACTCATAGAAAGGCATGTGTTTTAGAATCGGCAGTGAGAGATGAATATCTTGTAATTTGAACATTTGGAATAAAATTTTGATATACTGTAATGGATTAGACATTTTTCAGGAATGTGTTGGACCCAGCTCAAAGTGGCTATCAAGAGTCTATTATACAGTGTGAGCATTTACACCTTGGAAATTTGCAAAAGCCACAGATCAGGCATTGATTTGTTGTTTTGTTGATTGTCTAGACCTAAGAAAGTGATGGAAAAAATTTTAATAATGCAGATGGAACTTAATAATGTATTCTGCTTTTTTTCTTCTTCATAGAGCTGGTTGTTAAAATGCATCAGCATATCCTTTTCTATTTTGTCTTCTCAACTTATGTGGTTATTTCTATTTTTTTTTATTGTTTTCTGATTTTAATTTATTTGTTTAATTTAACTTGTTTTATTCTGAGAGAAAAGTGGTATGGTAGATGGGAATCAGGAAATCCTGGGTTCCTAGTCTGCTTCTGACACATACTGGCAGCATGATCATAGACAAATTATTTAACTTATCAGTGCCCAAGGCTGGTGATATACAAACTTTTTTGAGCACACATTTCCATCAGTAACTTCTTTTTCTTTCTTTCTTTCTTTCTTTCTTTCTTTCTTTCTTTCTTTCTTTCTTTCTTTCTTTCTTTCTTTCTCTTTCTTTATTTCCTTCCTTCCTTCCTTCCTACCTTCCTTCCTTCCTTCCTTCCTTCCTTCCTTCCTTCCTTCCTTCCTTCCTTCCTTCTTTCTTTCTTCCTTTCTTTCTCTTTCTTCCTTCCCTCCTTCCTTCCTTCCTTTTTTTTTTTTTTTTGCTTTTTGGAGGGCAATTGGGATTAAGTAACTTGCCCAAGGTCACACGGCTAGGTTTTTTATTTGTGTGTGCATTAAGTATCTGAGGCCGGATCCGAACTCAGGTCCTTCTGACTCCAGGGCTGACACTCTACTCATGGTGCCACCTAGCCGCCCCCAAGTAATTTCTTTTTCTTGGTAGTATGTTGCTGGTGAAATGTGATTTTTCCAATGGCATATGCATAATTGCTAAGGCTAGGTTTAAGCCTGGCCCAGAAGGAAGATAGTTGGGAGTTTGTAGGGTCACTGGAGTTGGTGTTGTATGAGGCCTTAATCAGTGAAGGGTAGTTGTGGTTGTGTTGGAGATAAGTCCTATCATTGGTTATCATAGGAATGGTAGGATGTGACTCATATTCTCACTTTCTGATTGGTTGATTGCACATTCCTTGGGGTCAAACAATAGCCCTCCAGGACCACTTATTCCCCTATGCCCCCAGTTTTAAAAACTTTATGTCACAGATGAATTGTTTATCTGCATTGGTGGAGGTGGGAAGTTCATCACACCAATGAAATCAGATCTGGACCTTTGCCTCATACTATTCCTCCTCCATTTTTTAAAAACAGAATAAAATTCAATTTTAAACACTTTACTCAAACAAGATAAAACAATAATACTTGGTCTTATGACATATTTGACTATGAACGTAATTTTGTTTAACAACTTGCTGATTGTTGGCATAGGTATAAAATACGGAGATATATGCTCACCTAAGGTGCCTACCGGTCATAGGTGATGTCTTGCACAGAATCCAAACAGAAAGATTCCTTACTGATGGTGAAATTGCCCAAATATTCCCATTTGCACATGATATTATGGTGATTATATTAATCCCTAGATACCAAAGATTTTCCTCACTGAAATCCATAATTATTGAAAAGTTATTGTAACCTTCCACAATAGAAAAACAAAATACATGAAAAACATATTGCTCAGATTTCAGTATTCAAGTGGACTGACTGCCTTTAGAGTTAATCTGTCAATATATTTGTCTTTGACAGTCTCTGCAATGACTGGCCCAGATTTGAGTAGGAAAAAGGGATTTGGATTGAATTCAAATAAATTCAATATACATTTATTAAGAGCCTGTTTTATGCAAAGCAATGTTTTAGGCCCTCGTGATGAAGAGACAAAAAAGTAAACTATATCTGCCATTAAGCATCTTTACATTCTTCTAGATTGCACTTAAGAACCAATACAATAGTTTCAGTGATAGCTGACCTGCTCCATGCTGCAAAAGTTCCTTTCTTCAGCACTGCATTCTCCCACTAGTGCTATATAGCTTTGGATCTTGGAACACTACAATTTTAGAATTAAAAAAAAAAAGAAATTCAGGTGACTCAATAGATGATTGAAAGAGATGTGTTCAGAAGTAAGCTATAGGACATTACCTACAACTTGCACATGAATAGTAGCAAGTAAAAGGAATCGTTAATGGTAAATATGTATTGCTTTGAAGGAAGTAGGTTACTCATATGTCAAGCAAAGGCGAAAATAGATAAACAGTTTCATTGCTACCTTGGTACCCTGAAGATGAAACAGAGGAAGATCCCCAGTGTATAGATTGAATCTTCTATAGAGTAGTAGAAAAAATATTTTAGAATTAGGGCACTTGGGTTTGAATTATGGCTCTGCTACTCATCATCTGTGTAACATTGGGCAAGCCACTTAATTTCCTGGGCTTTCAGTTTTCTCATCTGTAAAATGAAGGGATTGTCCTGGATGGCCCCGTAAGTTCCTTCCAGCTCTAACTTTATTATCCTGTAATTGTGATTTTGATGGGTAGAGAGAGAACTTACAGTGATGCAGTCCCAGATTCATCTTGGTAAGAATTTGATCCCTTATTTATTGACAGCTATTTCAGGTTGTGAATTTTGTAGCATAACATATTGGCTTGGCATTGAATGCTTTGCTTATCTATGAAATGCAGGCTACTTCTTTGAAGAAGAAAACTGAACTTTCTTTGGACCCTGTAATTAAAAAAAAAATTTCTGATACCATTCACTAGGCCAGTAGTACCAATAGGATGGGCTGAATACCACTTGTCTGCAGGCTCTTTTAGCAATTTATGATTCATAATCAAAATATCCAGAAATGATTAAAAAATCAAAATAAAAGGCCTTGCTTCTTTTAAGAACAACTAATATGAGGAGGTTAAAGTCTAGATTTTTCATTAAGTGGAAAATCCTCTATTTCAAAGGTTGAACTGGAACGGTACCCAGAAAACAATTCCAAATGGTTCAGTTTAGGACATAGAAAAAGTCTAGTACAAGACTATTCATATCTTCATTTGATTACGAAGTGGGTAATTTCTCATGAACTTGACATCTTTATTTCTTAGTATAGCCAAACTAACTATAGTTGACCACAATATGGAAGTGAGTCAGTAAACTGACTGCTGGGATAGTAAAACTGTGACATATAAGTGCTGGGAAGACATTCTTTTACCATACTTTGCATCAGTCAGAACTTTATTAAAGTACTGTGACCACCTTGGGTCACCACATTTACAAACAACCTAGAAAAATCTGAGAAATCCTTAAAAAGAGTAACAGGGTGCAAAACACAGAAAATTAAATTATGGACATGGTTGTGCTGGTTTGGAAAAGGAAGTCAGTTGGTGGTAGTTTATCTTAATTTAGACAAACCATCAAGAAGGAAATAAAAATGTCTGGGTGCTGAATTTGCAAATTTCACTTGATAAAATGATGGCAAAAATCCCACAGATATCAACACTTCCCAAATGGAATTCATCATTTCATAGGATACTGTAGGGGAAGAGACTTGAGAGGTTATCTAGTCTATCGGCATCGATTTAGAGCCAGAAGGTCCTTTAAAGTTCAGTTAGTCAAACCCACTCATTTTTATAGATGAGGAAACTGAGAGCCTGATTGACTCGGTCAAGTTAAGGGACTTGCTTG
The DNA here is from genome assembly GCA_011680675.1 of Gymnobelideus leadbeateri. Lineage (NCBI taxonomy): Eukaryota > Metazoa > Chordata > Mammalia > Diprotodontia > Petauridae > Gymnobelideus > Gymnobelideus leadbeateri. The sequence goes on along the minus strand of WOXC01001300.1, from coordinate 162,577 downwards.
TGGTCTCATAAGTAGTGAAGAGACAGTGCTGAGATCTGAATACAGGCTAACTGACTCCAAACTAAGTGTTTTCCCCCGTTCTCTTCATTTTATAGATGATGAGAGCGAGGCACATGGGGTGAAACAATTTGCTTGAGGTCCCACAGGCAGCAAGTAACAGAATTGGGATTTAAGGCAAGATTTAAATATTAAACCCCAAATCCAGGATACTTAAGTGCTTCTTTCTTCCTTCTCAGCCATGACCTCCCCCCCCCCCCCATCTTATACCCTCCCTCTCTAACTCCTTTGTTCTCAGTGGCATCATTGTTCTAGTCATCTAGACACTGAAACTTGGAATCATCTTATTTCTCCTCCTTCATCACTAATGTTCTATTAGCATCAGGTCCTGTTTTTCAAATTTCTTGGCAGTTTCTTTCAGTGTTCACATTACTCCACTGTTTGCACAATAGAGTCCAAATCCCTTAACCTGACATTCATGCATTGTTGTGAACTGTTTCTTATTGTTATTTAGATGTCCAACTAGATGGTAAGTCCCTTCTTTTGTGTTCTCTGTACCACAAAGAACTGTGCTATGCACATGATAGCCATTTATAAATGTTAGCATTTATTTTAGGTCTAGTTTAACTTGTTTTAAATGCTGGGCTGGTGTGAAGCTATTAATAATAATGGCTGACTTGAAAAAAACATTTGAAATTCTGAAGTTTACTGTTCAAAATACAAGTTATCCTTCCTCTAAAATTTGGTTTTCACATTTAAGAAATGCTATTTTTCAATATTATTTTTTAAATTGAGAGACAAAAGATGGATTTTTTCTTATTTTCAACTATGTAACTGTTGTTTATGGAATCCAAGTTGTTAGTATTTTACTATTAATATACTTAGTTAAATATTTACTCAGGGGTTATTAAATACACAATGAAGTGATGAAAATTTGATTTTCAGCATTGTATTTAGGGCACTGGAGGCTTATAATGTAGGGACATATGGACAAATCAAAATACTTGATCCAGCTTTGGATCTTATGGGAAGATAATCTCAATCTAGATTTCAGATTGTCATATGAACTGAAAATGAATTTCTAATGGAATCTAAACAAAATGTTTTCTTCCATGATATAGAATAACTTTAGCAGTTTACTGGAGATAAAATTATTTCAGTGATAACTATGCTTCTGGGTGAGTAAGAGTATTTTAGAGCAGCAGTTCCCAGCCTCTTATAGGATAAAGACTCCTATATAATATTAAAATAATGACATGGACTCCCACATGATAGTGATTGTACTCTTAGTATCTATCAATTCAGAAAAAAATAGGTGCTATAAATTCAGGAATGCTTTTAAAATGAATTGTATTTTATTAATCATGAAGGCCTCTCCCTTATACATTGAAAAATAGTAACAATATAATATAAGCAACGATACTTATTAGCTTTGTTTGCTTTTTAATGTATTTGTAAATAGATTCTGGGGACCCCTTAAAATAATTTCTTAGCTCACCAGGGGCCCAAGACTGGGGAAGTACTGTCTAGAGTGGTTTTCAATCCTTCCTTTGGCTTTTAAAGTCCTTTAAAACTTGGCTTCCATCTACTTTTGCAACCTTATTCTATATTATTCTTCCTCATGTGCCCTGTGGTCCAAAGAAAATGACCTTCTTGCAGTTTATCACACATACTACCTTAGTATCCTTTCCATGCCTCTGCACAGTCTGTCCTCCATTTCTGGCATTCATTGCCCCATCTGTGCCTCTTAGAATCTCTAGCTTCCTTCAATATTCAGCTTGTGCCACCTCTTCAATGAGACCTTTCCTGATTGTTCCAGCTGTTAATGCCTTCCTTCCCACTCCCATAAGCAATATATCTTTTATTTATTTTTGTGTATATATTGTATGTACACATACATTTGTGCACATATGTATACACGTTTGCCCAGATAGGAATGTGTACACAGGCACACATGTACACAGACATGCATGCATATATTCATCTCTTCTTGATAGTAAGGACTGCTTTCATTTTTGTTTTTGTATCATCAATGCCTACCACAGTCCCTGGTACATAGTAGACATATCATAAATGCTTGTTGATTGATTTGAGCAAAGAAAGTTTTCATTTTTTGAATCTCAAGATGTATTTGTTTTTTTAACTTTATTACTAAAGTGTTAAGTTTCTTTGATATTTCTTATTAGAATGCAATGTCACTGGAGCAAGCAACACACCAAAGGTGGGAATACCATAGCACAAGTGTTTAGAAAAAAAATTCCATAACCCCAGAGAGGGGACAGATGTACTACAAGACACAGACTTGTGTAAACGTGTTTTATAGATACCTGTAGGGAGATACTTGCTCATCTCTCCTGGCTCATTGCCTGACTGGTTTTAAGACAGGCCACTATGAGACTACAGCTTCCCTCAGGGAGGCCTTGCTGGCAGGCATCACCCCAGGCCAGACTCTCAGTGCTAAGGAGAGCTGATAACAGGACACCTGGAGCTGAGTGAGCTCGAAGAAATGACTCACAGGTGACTGTTAGTTGTGGACAAAAAATGAGAGAGTAGAGAAAGAAAAGGTAGAATTGTTCATCAGAAAAAGAAAAGATATGGACTTAAGAGTCAGCGGTTAGTATGAGTAATAGGATACCTGAGAAAATTTTAGTTGAGCAAGGGGTTGAGGGAAGCATGGTCTAAGGTATGAACAGGTTTGTGTCTGGAAGAAGTAGATTAGAATTAGAGGTCATGGGAGTTGAAGATGTTGAGGAATTGAGAGACCAGGGATTTCTGAAAGGGAGAAAGGTTGGAGTCGAGGAGGCTGTGAGCCAGGTTTATTGAATATATTGGGGAGGAAAGTGACTTAAATCAGGTCCATAGATAATAGCAACAAAGCTCTTACAGAATGGCTTGAATTTTTAAGGAGAAGTGATCAGTGGATGATATTGGTAGTTGGTTGTTGTCCTTCATTCTCAGAGTGGACCAGAATGACATCACTATGTTAGACTCAAGTTATAGTGTGTCTGACTGTGACTGCTCAGACCAACACGAGCTCGGAATGCTTTACTACCGGGCAGTCACAAATAGTCCATGTGAACATTGGGGGAGGATTCTCTAAATTTGCACAGCTCCTGTTTCTTTGAGCTACTTCAATTTGACTTTTCTCATACTGCATAACATCTTCTCTGATGAGGGTATGCCATGATGGGTAGTCCTGTGCCTGTGTCTCCCATGTCATATAATCCCAGAGTTCCTAAGAGAGACCTTGATAGTGTCCTTGAGTTGCTTCTTCTGACCACCATGTGAGCTCTTACTCAGTCTGAGTTCTCTATAAAATAGGCAAGCATGTGTTTTGCATTCTAAAAAGGTGGCTAGCTCATCAGAGTTGTGCTCTTTTCATTTTTAATTTTTTTATTAATTTATTTTTAGTTTAGAACATTCAATTCTATAGCTTTTGATTTTTAAATTTTATCCCTTTCCCTCCCTTTCCCCCTCCCCAAGACAGCATGAAATCTGATGTAGGCTTTACATATTAAACATACTATCACATTAGTCATGTTGCAAAGAAGAATTATAACCAATGGAATGAATCACGAAAATGAAGAAACAAAACAAAGCAAAAAGGTGAGAGAGCAAATAGTATGCTTCAATCTGCATTCAGACTCCATAATTCTTTCTCTGGATGTGGATAGCATTTTCTGTCATGGGCCTTTTGGAGCTATCTTAGAACCTTGCATTGCTGAGAGGAGCCAAGTCTATCAAAGTTAGTCATCGCACAATGTGGCTGTAACTGTGTAAAATGTTCTCCTGGTTCTGCTCCCTTCACTCAGCATCAGTTTATATAAGTCTTTCCAGGCTTTTCTGAAGTCTGCCTTCTCATCATTTCTTATAGCCCAACAATATTCCATTCCATTCATATACCACAACTTGTTCAACCATTCTCCAGTTGATAGGCATCACCTCAATTTCCAATCCTTTGCCACCACAAAAAGGGCTGCTATAAATATTTTTGTGCATGTGGTTTCTTTTCCCATTTGTATGCTCTATTTGGTATACAGTCCTAGGAGTGGTATTGCTGGGCCAAAGGGTATACATATTTTTTTACCCCTTTGGGTGTAGTTCCAAATTGATTTCCAAAATGGTTGGATCAGTTCACAACTCCAGCAATAACTCATTAGTGTTCCAATTTTCCTACATCTTCTCCATTATTTATTTTTTTCCTATTTTGTCATATTAGCCAATCTGACAGGTGTGATGTGGTACCTAAAAGTTGTTTTTATTTGCTTTTCTCTAATCAATAGTGATTTAGAGCATTTTTTCATATGATTATATATATATGTATATATATATATATATATATATATATATATATATATCTTTACTTTCTTCCTCTGAAAACTGCCTGTTCATATCCTTTGACCATTTATCAAGTGGGGAATGACTTGTATTCTTATAAATTTGACTCAGTTCTCTATATATTTTAGAAATGAGGTCTTTTGGGGGGGTGGAGCCAAGATGGTAAAGTGAAAGCACTGACTCATCTGAGCTTGACCAAAAATTCCTTCAGTTACCTCTAAAAAGAGAATCTAAATAAAATTTAGAGTGCCAGAATCCATTAGGAGACAGAGTGTGGTAAATTTCCTGCCCAGAAAAACACAGAAAATCAATGGGTAGGATTTGTTGTGCCTGGTGTGGAGAGTGCAGAGCATAGAGCACAGAGCACATGCTGCTGCACCAGCACAGATCCTACCATAGCAGAGCCAGAGAGTGCCCAGGTGAACTAATTCACCCACCACAGGGGTGATTCCCAAACCTCTCACCACAGGATCAGAATCTGTTAGAGCTGGGTAAGAAACAAGAGCAGGGCTAGTGGCAGGGGCAGCAGACACTCCTGGGTGTATCAGCTCACAGTCTAGATGTTTAAAAATCACCTCCCTGAACTTCCAGGAGCCAAGATGGCGCAGTAAACCATAGGTGCTCTCATCCCCTCCATGTTGACCTTGAAAAACCCAGAGAATATTACCCTAGGTTAAAATCCTAAAATAATGGAACCAGTGGGAGGCTTAGGAGATCTACAGGAAGGGTGTGCTGTGACTGTGCTGTGGCTGTAGGGGGCCAGTGTAGGACTAGAGGTGTCCTAGAAAGAGATCCTGAACCCCAGGGGGTGGAGCCAGCAAGCACCAACACTGGAACCACAGGTGTGCCTTTCTACAGGGGGAATCAGCAGACACCAGTGCTATGCCAGTCAACAGCGACTAAGTCCACCTGAGCTATAGCCCAGGGTCAGAGAGGTGGAAGCCTGGAGCAGCCAGACCACCCCTCTCCCACACATCATTCCGTGAGCTTCAGTGTAACCCCAGAGAAATGCAAAAGTCCTTGCCTCAGGCTTGGTCTTAGCACTTACCAGCCAGCTCCAGCTCAGCACCAGGTGAGCTGCAGCATTATATAACCTTTAACTGACAGAACCAGAAGCCATAGCCCACAAAGCCAGTAACCAGGCCCCTAGCTCCTAACATTTAGAAGTATGGGTCAGAACCCTCTGTGCCCCAGAAGCAGAGATCCACTTTACAAGCCAAGAAATAGGCAATCACAATAGAAAAAACAAATTGGAAAAACAAAAGCTATAGAATCCTATTATGATGAGCAGGAAGAACAAAATTCAGAAGGGGACAGCATTGACCTTATGCCCATATCTGAAACCTCAAAAGGGAATATAAACTGGTCTCAAACCCAAAAAGCATCCTTGGAAGAGCTCAAGAAGGATTTAAAAAATAAAATTAAAGGGGTAGAAGATAAATTGACCAATTATTTTAAAAATACAATTGGAAAAATGGAAAAAAATTAAATGAAGAAAACAACTCTTTAAAAAATGCAATTAGCCAAATGAAAATGGTGGTACAAAACCTAACTGGAGAAAATAACTCCTTAAAAGTAAAAATTGGACAAATGGCAAAGGAGGTACAAAAACTAATTGAGGAAAACAATTCATTAAAAATTAGAATTAGACAAGTTGAAGCTAATGACTCTATAAGGTATTAAGAATCAAACAAAATCTAAAGAATCAAAAAATAGAAGAAAATATAAAATATCTAATTGGAAAAACAGTTGACCTGGAAAATAGATCCAGGACAGATAGTCTAAGAATTATTGTTCTACAGAAAGCCATGATGAAAAAAAGAGCCTTGGCAGTATCTTCTAAGAAATCATCAAAGAAAACTGCCCTGAAGTCCTAGAACCAGAGGGTAAAATAGTCATTGAAGAATTCACTGAACACCTCCCGAAAGAGGTCCCAGATTGAAAACTCAAAGGAATATTGTAGCCAGATTCCAAAACTATCAGGACAAGGAGAAAATAATGCAACCAGCCAGAAAGAAACAATTCAGATATCTCAGAACTACAGTCAAAGGGGTGGCTAGGTGGCGCAGTGAGTAGAGTGTCGGCCCTGGAGTCAGAAGGACCTGAGTTCGGATCCGGTCTCAGACACTTAATGCACACACAAACAAAAAAACCTAGCTGTATGACCTTGGGCAAGTTACTTAACCCCAATTGCCCTCCAAAGAGCAAAAAAAAAAAAAAAAAAAAAAAAGAACTACAGTCAGGATCACATAGGACCTTGCAGCTTCTACATTAAAAAATCAGAGGGATTGGAATATGATATATCATAAGGGAAAGGAGCTTGGACTACAACCAAGGATCAACTAACCAGCAAAATTGAGCATACTTTTTCAGGCAAAAAGATAGTCATTCAATGAAATAAGGGATTTCCAGGCCTTCCTGATGAAAAGGCCAGAGTTCAGTGGAAAATCTGATCTTCAAATACAAGACTCAAGAGAGACATAAAAAGGTAAGTAGGGAAACACACAATACACCCCAAAACAACAACAAATTGTTATTTAATAAGAGCAAACTGTTGATGTCCCTATATGGGAGGATAATACCTGTTAATCTTGATTATTGTATAATTATCACACCAATTAAAGAGAACATACCTAGATAGAGGGTGTGGGTATAAATTAACTGATGTGATGATAAAAAAAAACCTAATTAAGGGGTACAGAGGGATTGTAAGGGAAGAAGAGGAAAGGAGGAGGCAGAAAAGGGTATATTATGCCACATAAAGAGGCACAAAAACATATTAGAGGGAAAGAAGGGTAGGAGGAGAGCATGGTTTGAGATTTACTCTTATTGGATTTGGTTCAAGGAGGGAATAACATACTTTGTTAAGTATAAAAATCTAACATGCTCTACAGGCAGTAGGAGAGGAAAGGGGGAAGAAAAGGGAGGCTGGTTAGAAGTAAGGGAAGAAATAGTAAGGGGAAAGGATAGGAAAAGGAAGAGGGGCTGATAGGGAGGGAATATTTAGGGAGCTGGTGGTCAAAAGCAAAACTCTTGAGGAGGGCAAAGGAGAAGGGAGAAATAAAAGCATAAACAGGGGAGAGAACAGGATGGAGAGAAAGACACAGATAGTAATCATAACTGTGAATGTGAATGGGATGAACTCTCCCATAAAACAGGTGGATAGCAGAATGGATTAAAAATCATAATCCTACAACATGTTTACAAGAAAGACATTTGAAGAAGGGGGATACACACAGGGCAAAGGTAAAAGGCTGGAATATGATATGTTATGCTTCAGCTAAAGTAAAAAAAAAGTAGGGGTAGCAATACTAATCTCAGACAAAGTAAAAGCAAAAATAATTAAAAGAGATAAGGAAGGAAACTATATCCTGCTAAAAGGCACCATTGACAATGAAGTAATATAATTATTAAACATCTATGCACTAAGTGATATAGCATCCAAATTCTGAGAGAAGATAGGGGATTTAGAGGAAGAAATAGGTAGCAAAACTGTACTAGTGGGGGACCTCAACCTCCCCCTCTCTGAACTTGATAACTAACCTCAAAATAAATAAGAAAGAAGTTAAGGAGGTGAACGGAATTTTAGAGAAGGTGGATATGACAGACCTCTGGAGAAAACTGACTTGGGATAAAAAGGAATATGCCTTCTTCTCAAAGGTACGTGGCACATACACAAAAATTGACCATGTACTAGTGTACAAAAACCTCACAATCCAGTGCAGAAAGGCAGAAATATTAAATTCTTCCTTTTCAGATCATGATGCAATAAAAATTATATGTCATAAAAGGCCATGGAAATAATCTAATCCTAAAGAATGAGTGGGTAAAACAACAAATTATAGTAACAATCAATAACTTGGTAAGTTGTCTCAATATTGTCATTCTCTTGAATGAAATTAGACTGGCTCCCATTCTTGGTCAACTACTTGACTGGAGATGCTTTCCTTATTTGTTGCTCCCTTAAAGAAGATCCTGAACCCTGGGAACAACTCTTTTAAATATAATTGTAACCTGAGTAGAAGTTGCCTCAACCTTTAATTCCAGCTCAGCTTTTGCTATTCATGGTTCCCACAAATGCTCCAGGCTTAAAATGAGGAGATAGTCCCAGGAGTGAGGAAAGCAGGATACTGAGGGCTGCTGAGAAGGGAAGAGTAGCTGTGTTCAGGACATAGATTTGGAAGAAGGAGATAGTCCTTTGTTGTGAGAACAATCTGGGTACATGAAGGCTGAGAAACCTGGGTACTGAGGCCAGGAGGAGATGACAGTGGGGCCATGGAACAATGGGCCACACAGGAAGAGATGCTTGGGTTCCTGGGAGCCATGGTGATATGATTCCTGAAACTGAGTTAACAGTTGCCCCATGAGTGGAAGACTAGAACTATTGTACTTTGAGATTATATTGTGATTTTCTATGATAAGTTGTAATATTGTGAATGCTGTACCTTGATTTCCTGTGGATGTTTTGCTTTGATTTGTTATGGAATAAATAGAGTGATCACTATACTGAGTAATCAGAACCTTAAAAGCTGTTCACAGTAGCATTTTTTCTGGAAAGCTTCTGTGCATGGCATTATAGTAGGAAGCAGTTCCAGAGTTAAGGGCCTTGTGAGAGCCTAGTGTAAATTATTGAACAATAAAAGTGTTGTTTTTTTTTTAAGTCGCCAGTGGTGGACAAATCATTTTAATGTAGCATCAGTGTTTAATGTAGTATCTATCAGTAGCAATCATTTAGCAATTCATAAGAAAATAGCAAAAACTTCTGAAGTATTTTCAAAGATTTTTACCCTATTGTTCTTTTTTCCATATCAAAACATTCTTCTTAATTTTTCTTATGTTTAACTTTGGAGGCAGAATAGAGGAATACATAAGTAAGAAAGTAGAGTTTTACTTATTGCCCTGATTAGTAGATAGGATATGAATTATATGGCTTTTATAAAGAGATATGCTGCTAAAAAAAAAAGACACAGTTGTGTGAAAAAATGTGCATTAAACATCCAGAGAAGATTTCTGTTAATTTCTGATTGTGCTTTAAAATGGTAGCTATTTCCTAATTCCTTAGCTTTAGAGTTCCTGGCTATCAGTTTTCTTGTCTAGTAGTTAATGACTTAAATGTGATAAGGCTCATCATTGAAAGGAACTCTCACCCTATTTATAGTGGGAATAATTAGTTCCCTCCCCCAATTAATCTATTTTGTTATATACTTGATTTAGTTTGATTTGATGAAGGGAATAATAGAGTTTTCTGTGTGTTCATTCAAGTCAATCAATCAACAATCATTTTATTAAATTCCTTCTGTGTACCACGCATTGTTCTATGTAGGGGTTACCAAAAAAAAATGAAATAGTTCTTGCTTTGTGCTCTGTTAACAATAAGAGTTAACATTTAAAATATTATATTGATATATTTGTTTTCACATCACCTTCTTTTCCCAGTGTATCATTCTCCTTCTATCCCTCCAGAATCATACCTTATAATAAAGAATAAAAAAAGAGGAAAGAAGTAAAAAAAATTCAGGAAAACCAACCAACATGTTGGAAACCAACATATTGTTTCATGTGCAGAATTCTATACTCAGTCTCTGACCTCTTCAAAGAAGCAAGGTTATGGTAGATTTTCATATCTCTCTTTTTTGGCTAAGCTTTGTTATTATATTTTTGAAGCATTAAATTTTTATTGTTTTGTTGTTCTATTTACTTTGTTGTGGTCATTGTATATATTGTTTTCCTGGTTCTGCTTACTTCACTTAACCAACATTTATTTATTTTTATTTTTTTGCTTTTTGGAGGGGGAAAGGTAGGCTAATTAAGGTTAAGTGACTTGCCCAAGGTCACAAGGCTAGTTTTTTGTGTTGTGTCTGAGGTCAGATTTGAACTCAGGTCCTCCTGACTCCAAGGCCAGTACTCTATTCATTGTGCCACTTAGCTACCCCTTAACCAACATTTATTAAGCATCTATAACATACAGATAAACCACCTAGGAGTCTGGAGGAGAATCAAAGGTTTGTTTTTTTTTTGTTATTTTTTAATTACGTTAAAAAATTAACGAGCCTTTATTTTTTCCCTCCCATCTCCTCCTCTACTGTAAAAAAAGGAAGAAAAAGAAAACTTTTGTAATAAATGTATATTATTCGTCACCTCTCTATCAGATGGTAGATAGCTTTATTTCCTTCCTTCCTTCTTTCCTTCCTTCTGAGTCATAGTTGTGCATTCCAATGATCAGAGTTTTTAAGTCTTTCACAATTGTTCACTTTTACATAGTTGTTGTTAGAGTATATATTGTTTGTATGGCTTTGCTCACTTCATTTTGAATCATTTCAGACAAGACTTGATAGGCTTCTCTGAAGCTGTCCCCTTCATTATTTCTTACAGCAAACGTGGCTAAAGCTTCTTAAACTATGGAACAGTAGAAGATGGGAAAAGAACATTATGTATTAAAGAGATGGGGGCAAAAAGGCTAGAATAATCTCTTAATTATATTCATTCATGAAGAAAAATACTGTTTTTTGGAGGCTGTTGGGACAGTGGCAAAGGAGCCAAGATACTGAGTGAATGATCCTAGAGATCTTAGGAGAAATGGTAGGCAGTGGCTCACAGGTACAAGTACAGCTTAGTTTTAGCAAAGGAATGAACCCTTTTATCCTTTGAAACTGGAGAAAAGGAACATGGAGAATTAGAGAGGTTGAAAGATTAAAGGTTAAAGTAAATTCTGTGAGCTTATGTCTACCAATGGCTACATAAATGGCTTATTGGATTGAAACATGACTGAGTTTGGTCCCCTGTTGTTGTCAGTCTCCTGGATCTGTTCAAATGTATCATAGCCAAATCAGTCATGCAACAAAATAGTTTTGACTAGGTGAAGGCCTGTGTGTTTGGCTGCATATTTGCCAGTAATTCTCAAATTTTTTAGTTTGTGGACTACTTTGGCAGTGTTAAAGACCCAAATGAACCATCTGCTCTGTCAATACCACTTTGTTTCTACAAAAACAGTAATAGTCAACCTCAACCAAATTACTAAGAAGGAATAAGTGCTTCTGAGGAGACATAAATGTAGGTGCATGTGTCTGCACTTAAATAAATGCTCAATCCTTCTGAGAAATAAAAGCACACACATTTTCATACTACAAACACTGATATGTTTATTCTACTTTATATTTGTATAAAACTTGGGAGGCAGCATGATATAGTGGGTGAAGTGAGGGAACCTGGGTTCAGGTCTCTCCTCTGATGTTTACTACTTATATAACTTTGGGAAAATTAATTAACTTCCTTAGGCCTTCACTTCCATGTCTGTGAAATAAGGGGATTGGACTATACATAATCTCTGAGGTCCTTTTCAGCTCCAGATCTTTGCTGTTAAAAGATTTTCACAGATATTACTTCAACTTATCTTCATAATGGTAACAGTAAAATGATTCCAAATTTGCAAACCTGAATTTGAAATGTAATTTGAAAGATTGTGGAATCTTAAGCTCAACAAGTCTAAAACATAACTTATATTTTCACCAAATCCTGACCCTCCTCCAAATTTTCCCATTTCAGTTTTGTAAAGGACAATAGTTGGACAAGGAAGTTTGGGACAAGGTTGGATTTTGTTGAAAATACATGGTGTAATGCTTTAGACATAGTTAGTTTGAAATGCCTATAGAATATCCCTGTGGCTATTATCTAGTAGGCAGTTGGTCATATTAGACTAGAGTTCAGGAGAGAGGAACAGTGCGAGTTGGACATTTAAATTTGGGAGTCATCATTTAGAGATGATAGTTGAATCCTTGGGGACATATGAGATCACCAAACATAAGTGTGTGGAGTGAGAAGAAAAGAGCCTTGGAGTATACCTACATTTAGTGGGTTGGGAGGAAGATGATGATCCAGCAATAGAACCTGAGGAGTAGTCAGGTAGGTAGGAAGAGGACCAAGATAGAGCAGTGTCATGGAAACCAAGGAAGAAGAGTGCTTTAAAGTTTACAAAATTCTTTAAAATTTGCAAAGCATTTTCTGTATAACAACTCTGAAAGATAGCTGGTGCAAGTATTGTATCAGTTTTAGAGATAAGGAAACTGCAGCTCAGAGAAGTTTTCATAGAAATTATCACTGATTTAAATCTGGAAATGACTATAGAGATTTAATCTACACGCGAGGATAGTGAGACGTAGAAGTTAAGTGACTTAACCAAGGTCACAGTTAGTGGCAGAGCTAGAAATGGAAACCTTATCTTCTGGACTTCTAGTCTTGTGTTCTACCTTATACCAAAACAAATCAAAACAAAAGAATGACCTATAGATCACAGAGAGGACCATTATGGCTCATTCTTCAAGAACTATTCACATAGCCTTTTAATTACCTAACATAGTCATAACTATGTAGTATCAAAGGTCATAGATTTAGAGGTGGAAGGAACCTTCAAGGCCCTAGTAAAGGTCACGTAAAGTAAGGCCTAATTTTACTGAGTAATAGAGAAAAAAAGTGACTTCCCCATGGTTATACAGCTAGTATGTGTTTGAGGCAAGATTTGAATTAGTGCTGTGCAGGCAGGCAACTAGTCTTTATTAAGCTCTTACTGAATTCCAGACACTGGGCTAAGTGCTGAGGATACAAATACAAGGGAAAAAAGGTAGTCCCTACTTTTAAGAAGCTTGCATCTTAACAGGGAAAGACAATACGTAAAAGTGAGCTAAAGACTGGGAGTGGTGGTGGTGAGGGGAGATGCCTAATAGGGAGGATGGTGGCAAAGTTCTGAGACTTAGAAGCACAGAGGGTAAGGATAATGAACCATGACCAGGTCATGCCCACATCCAAAATGGAGGTTCTCGAGGTAAGAAAGATGCTGAAATAGGGTGTTTTATAAGTATGGAAAGTCAGAGTGTCACTTAGGTCCCTCTTTCTTTTCACTCACCAAAATAATAGTGACCACCCATTTATTGCTTGGTCCATAAATCCTAGTGATATTCCTGAGATATGGTTGAGGTTAAGGGAATTTGCCCAGGGTTACAGAGCTAGTTAATACTGGAACAGTGTTTGAACCAGGGTTTCCTTATACCAAGCCTACCCTCTGTCCATGATTCTGTGCTTTAACTACGGACAAAAGGTACCTCCTTCTTTAGTGTCAGTTCTGTGACCCTTGTAGTCCTCAGCTCTCTACTATATGTTACCATAGCTTCTGCTTGAGGAGATCTGTAGGACAATTAAAACCACATTTTAACAAGCAATAAAAATAACACAGCCACTAAAATACTATCCAGTAGCATTCATTGCTGGAAATTGTTCTTTCCTATGCTGGGGAGAAAGTGGATATTTTAGCACTTGAGACACATTTATGGCATCCATTAATTTCCTCACAGAATTTTCTTTTTGTTAATTTGTATTTTTGAACAAAGAAGATGGCATTCAGTATTACGCCTTTTTCTTTGGGGTCTGAAATACTTGAAATATGTTGCCATATGCTAACATGATGGTCTAAGGTTTTATGATGCATGCTTTGTCATTCTAATATAGTACTGCTGTGAGGTGAGATGCAGTCCATTTTGTTGACTGCATCTGCCTTAGTTTGCACTGGCCATTGCCCGGAGCATGGGACACATTTAGCAATTCATAAATAGTGGCATGAACACCCCTGAAATGTTTTCAGACGTTTCTGTCCTACTGACTTATTCCAGTTAAAACTCCATGTACTTTTGTTTTCCTTTCTGTTAAATGAGGATGAGTATACATGTTAGTAAAGTATAAAGATGCAATTGATTTGTAGCTGCAGTACTTCCTCCTCATGCCATTGCATTGACTTATTTTATTATAAAGATGAGGAAAAACAGCACAGCTATTGAATATCTTTATAAAATCCATCAGCATCTGTCTCAGATTTGACAGATAATCAGGGAATTTGATGCTTCTCTCTATGTAATTTGGTATGGGAAATGTCGAAAAACAACAGGGGAGAGCAGATCCTCAATTCTCAATTCTAAGGAAGTCACCTTTATATTTAGAGCACCTTTGATTTGATCCTGAGGGATGAAATCTTTAGTAGGCAGTACTTAGGTTACTTAAGTGGTTCACTGGATAGACTGCTAGAACTAGAGTCAAGAAATCTGAGTTCAAATCTTTCTTTACATACTTTTTAGTTGTGTGGTCTTATACAACTTAACCTCTGCCTGCCTCAGTCTCTTTATCTAAAGTGGGAATAGCATCTACATCCCAGGGATGTTGTGTGGATAAAATGAATTAACATTTATAAAGCATTTTGCAAACACTGTAGTGCTACATAAATACTAGCTAGTATTATTATCACTAAATTATGCTGGAATTATAACCAAACAATACTATCAAAATTCTAGATTATGATAGTCATATAATCTCACTAAAGGTTTCATTGTGATCTGTACAAATATATTTACTTTTAAATTCCATGATTTGGCTAATATGGAAATGAATTTTATATAACTTTACATATATAATCAATATTATATTGCTTGTCTTCTCAAGGAGTGGGGGGGGAAGATGAGTGAGAATTTGGATCTCAAAATGTTTTTTAAAATATTAAAAATTTTAAAATATTGGGAAATATTTAGTGAAATATATAAAATTACATTAAAATTAAAAATAAACTATGAAAAAACAAATTCCACAATTTAACATAATGGAGTTAACTAGCACCCCTCATTCCATACTATTTATTTTGTGTATATTTTTTATTTATCTGTCTAACATATTGTTTCCTTCCAATAGAATATAAGTTCCTTGTGGGTAAGGCCTGTTTTATTTTCACTTTTGTGTTCGCACTTAGCACAGTGCCTTGCACCTAGTAATTTTTTAATGCGTACTTGTTGAATTGAATTAGTGACTTAATAAAATATTTGATTCTTTAATGTATCATATTGTTGCCATTAAGAAATGTTTTAAAGTCCCAGAAAGAATATTGGGATTATTTGAAAATCAATGTAAAAAGCAATTTTATCATCCTACTCTACTTTGTAGAAAAGGGCAAGTTTAATGACCCAGTTCTCTAGCAAGGTGGCAATCAATTTCAATAGACTCATTTGCTTGTACCCTACTTCAGTTGTTAGTGAGAGCCAGTGGAATTTGGCTTTTTAACAAAATAAATAGCTGCTGCCAAGTAGATCCCTAATGTCTGGGAAATGTTTGTATAGATCTCATAGGTTAAACAAAGGTGTACTTGTGCCTTTCTGAAATATAAGAATTTATATTAGTAAACATCATTGTCTTTTTGCCATTTGACAATGCATTTATAAAAACATTTATCAAAAAAAGCCCCTTTGCTCACAAAGATCAATATTTGTGAGTGAAACAGTAAAACTTCTAAAAGCAAGTTATTATAATACAATTCTCAATCCCTTAGAAAAACAGCATGAACTATCTTATGCCAGGATTCCGCACTGGTTATCAAGGAAGACATTTCTAAATGGAGAGTATTAACATAATTTTAAAAGGCAATGAAGTAGCATAGGACTCAACAGTTTTGGAGTTGTGTTGGTTCTGACAGCTGTAACAACTTATCTGGGCCTCAGTTTCCTTCTTGGTCAAATGGGGATAATTTTTAATTACCTATGTCATAAGGAGACAATTGTGCTATGTAGTATGAGTTATGAGTAAAACCATGATATAAGGCCAGTTGGTCATCCTGTGGGAATGAATTAAAACACGTTTATTAAGCACTTATGGTCATTGTGCTAAGTGTTAGGGATATAAATAGAAAGAACAAACCAATTCCTAGACTTTCAAAAGGTACTTAAGTGGGCCCATGTAAACATTGTCTTTATGTCATAAAAGGTAACCCAAAGTTAAATGCTTAGAAGCTGTAGTGAAATTAATGTTCTTAATACACGTCTATCACAAATCAGTCAACAATCATTTATTAAATACCTACTACATGCCAAAACTGGAACTGTCTAGGCACCAGGTATACAAAGACAGAAACAAGGATGAAACTGCTTTCAAAGAGCTTACATTCAATTGGATTGGTGGAGAGGGAGAGGAAAGAATATAACATTAAGATATATAGACCTACTGTGCATGTGTGTCTATGTATATAGACACACACATCTATACAGACACACATATATTAGCTAGAATGTGCCTACTGTGTGCTGGGCATTTTCTAAGTGTTCTACAAACACCTTATTCGATACTCTCAACAGCCCTTGGAAGTAGGTGCTATTGTTATTCCTATTTTACAATTGAGGAAACTGAGGCAAACTGTGACTTGCCCAGGGTCACACAGCTAGTAAGTGTCTGACTGAGGCTGAGTTTGAACTCAGGTTTTCCTGACTTCAGAAAGAGTTCTGTCCACTGTGGTACATACCCATACATGTGTAAATATAAGTACTACATAGACACACAATAATTCTGTTGGGGTACTACTAACTAGGGGAATTAGGAACGACCTCTTAAAGGAGGTCTCTTGGACTGAGCTTTGAAGGGAACTAAGAGTTGCAAGAAATATAGATGAGGAGGGAGAATATTCCAAGCATTGAGTATAGCCTGTGCAAAGGCATTGAAAGTAGGCTTGTCTGGAGTGCAGTATTGGAAAGATAGATTGGAAGCAAATTGTGAGGGAATTTAAATACTAGGAAGAGGCAATTTGTATTTTACTCTATAGGCAATAGGGATCCACTGAAGCTTTTGGAGGAGGGCAGTTACATTATCAGACCTGTACTTTATGAGTATAAATCCAGCAGCTATGAGGATTGATCAGAGGGAGAAGAGCCTGAATGCAGGCTAAACAATTCAGAGGCAATTGCAGTAGACTATATGAAAGGCATGAAGCCTTAAACTAGTGTAAGTGGAAGGAAGTGAAGAGGAGGATGGAGTGGAGAGATACCTTAGAAGTAGAATTTATAAGACTTTGGCAACTGATTAGAAAGGGAGATGGGGGGGGGTAAGTAAAGGAAAGTAACAAGTTGTAGATGACTCCTATGTTGTGAAAATGGGTGTTACCCTGGACAAAAGCAGAGAAATTAGGAAGATGGGTGTTTGCCAAAGGAAAGTTAATTATTTTAATTTTGAGATGAGGAAACTGAGGTCTAAAGAAGCTTTTTTCCAACGTCACATTAGACAGTAAAAACCAGAGATAGATTTCCTTTCCAGATCTTTTGGCTCCAAATCCATTGGTTTTTCTGGAGGTCTTAGAGCTGATTCTGGTCCTATATGCAAATGTTAAAGGGATGTAGGCTTTGTTTTTTCTTTCATAATTCCTTCTATTGTTTGGGTGGTTCAGTCCTATTCCAGCTAGATGGGAGATTAAACACAAGGTTTCTAGCTGATGTATGTAGATGCTTTTTTGGCAAGGTTACTAAATATCCCAGCCTTTAAGCATCCTCTTCCCCAACTCATGGATCTATGTATGAGAGACTATAGCTCATTCTTCTCTGGCTCCTGAATAAATTTTTTCCCATGGGATTTTGGTTTTCATGGAAATTTCAGTCACCTTAGCCTCACCTTAAGCTCACTGGCTGTGGATTTATCAAAGGCCTTTTTTGCCCTCTCTGCTCTCTGAAACCTGTGCCCTTTGTATTCACTGATAGCTTTATCTATCATCCAAAGATTTTCTACTTATATTTTAAAACTATATAAGATAGGGTACATATGTCTGCATGGTTTGCCCAGATGTATAGATCTGCAGCTTTTGGTTGACATGGATAAATATGATCTGAGACCTGGCCTGCCTCTTTAGAGATGAGGAGGAAGCAATGCCTACATTGCCTCCCAGCCTGGCTGGGAGGGAAGAGGACGGGCACTCATTTCCAAGCTCCAAGAGAGGTATTTGGTTAGATTTATGTCTATCTATTCTTCTCAGAGCTTTCTAGTCTAGAGGTATGGATCTGAATTCAGAAGGAAAGCTATTGAAAGAGCTGATCAATCATAAGGGGGAGGGCAATTCTTTTTCTACGCTCACCGGCCTAGCTCCTTCCCACCAAACTTTGGTCACACATAGATCATTATGAGTAGTAAATAGTAAGTAAAACCTCCAAACAAAATAGAAAATAAGCATTGGAGAATTTCTAGAGATTAGAACATACCAGAAAATATTAACGAGTGAATGATTTTTAGGATATTGAGGAATCGGTTGCCCCTATATGTCTACTGCTTCTTTTCCCCTACTTTTCTTATATGTCTCTCCCAAAGAGTCTCTGGAATCATGCCTCTCTCTGAAGAAAAAACTTTGGAACCATGTCTGTGTGTGTTTCTCTCTTCACATATGTAGAAGCCCACAAAATGCCTCATTCTTGATCGGAAGCTAGGCAATGCCTATAAGGAACTGGGGATCACCTCTGATATTCTTTCTTGCTTTGAACACTCTTCTTTGTCTTAGCTAGTTTTCCTGAAGTAAATTCATTTACCAGATTCATTTGGTGATTGGGCCTTTCAGGTCAAGTTTTGGCTCCTGTCTCCTCATTCTAGGCTGGCTTATGAGACCTTTTCTTTCTGGAGGATATATGTTTGGGGACTATATGGTATAGGCTACCAAGATCACCTTCCTTTTTAAAAATATTTATATTTTCCTCCCCCTTTTAATTTAGTTTTAAAATTTTTAAGTGACATGTTTTAAAAAATAATCTTTTTCTCCTTCTCACGTTAAACAAAGTAATAAACAAGCCCCCTAGGAAAATCCTTCAATGTATCAAAATCGTATAGCAAAACAAATTTCCACATTAGGCATGTCTGAAAACATTATGTGTTTTTGTGTTTTAAGTTCATCACTTTTCTATCAGGAAATGAACAACATATTTCATCTCCATTCCTTTGGATTCATTATTGATCAATGCATTGATTATAGTTCTAAAGTCTTTCAAAGTTATTTTCTTCTATAATGTTGTAATTCTCATCTAAATTGTTCTACTATCTGTATCAGGTCTTTCCAATTTCCTTTGAAATCATCCATTTCAAATGGCACAATAATTCCTTTGAACTTATATGCTACAATTTCTTTAGTCATTTTCAATAGTATGCTCATTAGTTTGCAAGTTTTGGTTACCACGCAAAGAACAGCTATAAATCTTCTTTCTTAGATTTCAGTGGGCTATTAGTAGTGGTATAAGTGACTCAAAAGATATGGACATTTGGGGGCAGTTAGATGGCGCAGTAAATAGAGCACCAACACTGGAGTCCGGAGGACCTGAGTTCAGATCCTGCCTCAGATACACTTAACACAAAAAACTAGCTGTCTGACCTTGTGCAAGTCACTTAACCCAATTGCCCTCCAAAGAGCAAAAAAAAAAAAAAAAAGATACAGACATTTGGGACTTAGTTCCTAATTGCTTTCCAGAATGACTAGGCCAATTCACAGCTCCACCAGTCATGCACAGTGTACCTGTTTTCTCACAGCTTCTCCAACATTTATAATTTTCCTCTTTTGTCATCTTTGCCAGTCAGAGAGGTATAAAGTAGAACCTCAGAGTTGATTTCATTTGCATTTCTGTAATTATTAGTGATTTAGAACATTTTTTTCACGATTATTGATAGTTTGCATTTTTTCCTTTGAAAACTATTCATACCCTTTGAATATTTATCCATTGGAGAGTGGCTCTTAGTCATATAAATTTAAATGAGTTCCTTATATATCTTGGAAATGAGACCTCTACATCATCTGCCTTCTTGAGCTTAGAGTCCTTATGCTGCCTTTGAGTATAGGTTCCCTCCAGAGTAACCTTGCTTTTTCCTTTTTAAATTTGTGCCTTTGGTACACTAGTAATCAAATTCCTTTTTGGAGAGTGCCCTTCATTCCTACTGCATTAACCAAACTGAGATTGGACATAGCATGGTGCAGTAAAATTTGCCCAAGAACTTAAACTTGAACCTTGTCACTTATTGTTGGTATGATTGCTTTATTTCTTCAGATTTCTTCATTACTTTGGCCTCAGTTTCCTCATCTGATGGATTTGGACTAGATAATCTTGAAAGTCCAGGCTCCAAATTTATAACATTATAACCTAATGACCTTGGAAACACTGAACAGTTGCTAATTTCCATTGGTTCAGATGTTCCATATAACTCCATGTGATCCTGTAGTTGACTCATAGCTCACACTTCCTTTCCAGGGGAATTGTTTATAACAACAAAAAAATCTAACCCATGACCATATAGTAAATAATTTCCACTCTTTTTGATATCTCTAGGATGTGATTTATTAAAAATCTTCCTTTAATACAGGGTCATAAGAAAGAAAAAAAATGCCATACACAGTAAATAATTTAAATTCTAGCTATCACTCTACCCAGCAATAATGATTAGGGTAACACAGATGGCTAGGATTTAGACAGAGGAACAGTGTGAGTGCAAGTAGAGGGGTAGGGACTTACTCATTTTTTCAGGAGACATTTATTGAGTGACTGCTATATTTTTGACCCTGGGAATGTTGCAAAGATGAGTAAGGCCTGGTTTTTACCTTCAGGGTCATTTTGGGATCCTATACTTCTTGGTGATAGGTGTAGCATAAACAGAGAATCAATAATTTGGGTAACAATAATATGTTAGATGTATTGTAGTGAATGTTGCCCTGGATTTAGAATCACAAAACCTGGTTTCAGATCCAGGCTCAATATTAACTGTCTATGTGATCACGGACAAGATACTTAAAGATCTTGTGGTTGAGCTAGATGATCTTTCTCACCCTTCCAGCACTAAACTTATCCTATGAATATGGTGTTTTAAAGTTCCCAAGCACTTTACTTTAATTATCATGTTTGAGTCTCACTATGTGACCTAGAGTCAGGTACTAATATATCCATTTTACATTTGAGGCAGCGGAGGCCTAGAATGGGTATGTCACTTGACATTGGTTATGTTGCGACCATCAGATGGATTCAAAACTGGGTCTTCTTATCTCTCACACCTTCACCCTTCCTCTGCTTTTCATTCCATTAGTCTCTAATATGATCAGAATAATGTCTAAAGCAATTTCTTACTGATATCAAAGCAAGAGAAAAGGAAAATCCTGGCAGTTGACACATTGCATCCTATAGATGATGTTAAACAACTGGTTTGATCTTTTTAAAAACTTGACTGAATTGATGGGTGGAAAGTCTGAATGGGTGAATTCAGATTTGAGTCATGTGATATTTCTTTTGTATGCAGTGATGGCCCCAGCAGAATATTTATTGGTCAGTCCTATATTTCAGGGTTACGTTCCTCAAAAGCTGAATTATTGACAGTAAGTCAGGGAGGACATTTTGGTAATTGCTCAAACTCTGAATGCATTGAGACTGCCTAGCTGTCCTCCTGCTCTGCTGTGGCACCAGCTGACAGTGATGAAATCTATAGAAGTAGGACACATTTCCATAACATGAATATTCAGGGTTGGTGACGCAAGAATTATTATTAAACTGCTGGGAAGGATCACATCCACCTTTTATTATCTGAATACTAAATACTAGCTATATCTATTAATTGAATACAAACACTCAGATCATGAGCATGTGCAAGAGGGTATGCTAGGAGAAAAATCTTTTCCATTCTCTTACTCCATTCCCCAGTATATTAGAGGGAAATTAAATTAAGTTTAAAATATATAGTATGTCTAGAGGAGCTATTTGAGAGTCATTACCTACATTTCATTTAAATCTGTCTTAAGTTATGGATGTTTAATATAATGGAATTCCACCATACAATTTTCATTTAAAATGCCTTGTAAAAAAAAGCCCCACCATCATCTAGAATGTATAATGAATCATAATCAAATATAAATGTGAAGCAGTGAAAATAAATAAAATGCTTATTCCAAGTAACAATTATCCTCATCAAAATAATATTTCACAAGGCTTAGATATATGCAGTACTATATTAGGACATGCTCAGATATGCTCAAAATGACATGGTTGGTTTCTAAGAGCACCAGTTTTCCTAAAGAGCCCTGTAGACCTTTGAAAATAGAGATCTTACATAGGAAAGACACCTTTTTTTAAAAAAAATTTCAAGTGACAAAGGATATATATTTAGGAAATATACAACAATAAACCTTTGAAGAAAGAGATCTCACATAGGAACGATATCTTGTTTTTTCATTTTTTTCAAGATATAAAGGATACATATCTGGCAAGTACAGAATAGTAAGGACTTTTGTTACTTTCTCTTCCCTTCCTCCTATCCTTCATCACTTTCCTTGATCTTTTTCTACCTTTTAGGTACAACTATCCAGGCCAGATTTAGAACGAAGCACAGTTTGTCTCCAGCAACTTCCTACCTGCTTTTAGCACCTGTCATCTTCTACCTCAAGCCTTACCTGCCTTATCTGCCCCAGGTACTAGTCCCCTCATAAACACTTGTTTCGTGACTACTGTTGACTATGTTGGCTTTCCCAGACCTGCCATGGCTGGGCGGTAGAGCATTAGGCCTACCTCTCAGATCTCTTTTCCTTCTTTATTCCTTTTTTCCCCAACAAAGGTAAACTTTCTTGTGATCTTTAGCTAAAGAATCTTGCTGTCAGTTAGTTGCATGAGGGAGCAAGTAGTCAGTTAAACTATCTTTCCACTAAGGTGTTAATCATTATTAATTCTAAATACTCCCAGTGGCAATTACATTTAACAGATAATTCTTAAAGACAGCAAAACTTTTGCCAAGAGGAATGGTGGCATTTTAGGAGCTTGTGGCAGGTTGGCAGAGGACATATTGTAGGTGCAGTGAGGCCTTCCTGGTGCCATTAGTGGCCATCTAACTGTAATGGAAATGCAAATTTAAAGATCTTCCCTGACCCTAGGTTAAGTGCACCTGGAGCCTGTGGAGGGAGGCTTGTTTTTCAGGAAAGCCCACACCTTGATACTTTGTGATTGGGCAGTGGGTCAAGAAGGTTGTTATATTCTCTGAGCCAGAAGAAAGCTATATAAACCGTGATGGGAGGCTTTGCTTTGGGGCTCACTTTGAGAAGTGTTGTGTGATTTGACCAGATGAGACTCTGGGCAGCCATTGAGAGCCCTCCCCACCCCCATCCTCCTCCTCCCGCTTTGAAAACCCAGATGTTGATGCTTCCCTCTCTGGTAACTGTGATTTTGGTATTGATAATGGTTGGACAGTTTGGAAGCCTGTTTGATCTGTTTGTATACTCTGAAGTTTTCCCCCTGAACTAGGTAATATTTGTTTGATTGATTAAAGTAAGCTTGTTAACCGATTTTGAGTTGCTTTCCTTTTGAAAAGCAGATCTAAGAACCTGTTGGCAGCCACCCTGGGGATGTTGGGGTGTTTGCTGCTACACTAACCCACCCAGATAAATCTGGATTCTAGAAAGACTAAAGAATCTTTGGAAAAATCAAAGTCATTGAGTAGCATTGCAAATGTAAGGTCCTTAAATCTATTTCTATTTGCTTTATAACTGATGTGGCAGCTGGTGGGTATAGCAGATGGGGAAGTAGAATCAGGAAGACCTGATTTTAAATCCAGCCTCAGACACTTCCTAGTTGTGTGACCATGGGCAAGTCAATCAACCTCTGTTTGCCTCATTTTCTTCACTTGTAAAATGGGCATAATAATAGCACCTACATCTCAGGGTTCTTGTGAGGATCAAATGAGATATTGTATGTAAGGTGATATATAAATAGGTGATATATATAAATCTTGATTCCCTCCCCTTTCCCTGTTGTTCTGATCTTTCTTTTGCCCAAGAAATGCTGATGAACATCTAGCTGTCGATATAGGTAAGGTGAACTGTTGAAAACACTGGAATATGCCCTTTGCAAATCCAAGAGTATATAACTATCTCCTTTTTCCTTGAGGACAGAGTCCTTTTTTTCCTTTTCTTTATAACCTCAGGAGCTAGCATAGTGTGTTGCACGTGGTAGGTGCTTAATAAATGTTTGCTGAAATTGCTGAAATTTTGCTAAAAAAAAAAAACCACAGTACTCTCACTGTTGCACTCTGGGATTCCATATCCTTCAGTTCCCTAACACTCTCTTATAGAGAGGCAACATATGACATTATAAAAAGTACCGATTAAGGAAGTTAGAAGACCTGTATTCAAATCCTGCTTGTCACAGTCATATCAGCAGAATGGGAATTAATGAATTGAAGGACTCTTAGAAAAGAGAACTTAAACATCATTCATAATTTGTAACTTACTTAGACAAGAAAAGAATGGGGGGGGAAGAGGGAGAGAAATAGATGACTAAATAAGAAAGTTAAATTAACAATTGAAGTTGTATTGATGGGGTGCTTGGGATGTATATATGTTTGTAAGATCATTCTATGTTTGTAACATCAGTCTGTAATATCAATCTGTAACATCAGTTTGTAAATAGGGTGCTTTGGGATCTATGTCTGTAAAATCAATTTGTAAAAGCAGTCTGTACAATCACATTTCCACCCCCCCAGCCTCAGAGCATTGACTCTGCCCCTTCCCCCTTCCAGCACTCTGCCCAGCAACAACTCATGAACTGTTTATCTCTGCTTGAAACAATAAGCTACCTATGAATCCTTCACTAAACTATCTATAAACATTTTTAGCTTAGGCAAATGTTATCTCCCTTAGTTAGAGTGGCCAGCTGCACCATGAATTCTTCAGTACCCTATCTATAGGGTAACTCCTTAGCCAATTATACCCATACTGTGTCTCTGATGGCCTTGGTTCCCAACATCTATCTTGTCAAGCTTGCCATTGATGGGTGGCAGACGGGGCACTCCTTAGTGGCCTTGACCGAGGATTGACTTTGGACGTGTCAGGCCTAAAACCACACCTCCAGGTAGCCCCTCCTTGGGCTATTTCCCAGTGAATCATGGGCAATACGCCTGCGCAGTTGATATTAAAAGTGCATGGTCCTTTAAGCACTGACCACTCCTTAACTCCTCCCTGATCCCACCCTTACTCACCTAGTTAGCATAATTGGCACCTGATTTACTGTCTTGACTCCTTAAAACTATACCTGTGATTTCTGTAAGGTTGCAGGTTCCATAAGAATCCTTGCCCACTGTGCTGTACAGTGTAACAATAAACTTTACAATCTCAGCTTCCAAGTTTGCTTGAGCCTGGTGAATTCTTTGCAGACTGAATTGCAGGGTTTCTGGTCACTGAGAGTGATCAGGGTCCCTGGTAGAACCTATTACCCTTCCCTATCCTTATCTCCTTTCCCTCATCAGTATGGTAGGTAGAAAGACCCTCGGCTCTGGAAAGGTCCTGTGTTCAAATTTTGCCTCTGCTGTTTTCCTCCCCTACTTTCCTCTGATAGTTACCGGATTCTAGTTCCTTTCCCCCACCACTTTCATCTTATTTCTCCCATAGTCCCCTCTCTTGCTACACACACACACACACACACACACACACACACACACACACACACACACACACACACACACGGTACCTCACCCATTCTCTGTTTCATGTCTCCTCTGCCCACTTATACAACTTTTAATTTTCTTATTCTCTCTCACAAAAAGCACTGATTTACCTGAAGGAATCAGGGAATTTAATTCAAGGTATATTAACTGAACTAATGCAACCTTCCCTTCTCCTGAGTTTTTAAGTGATTCTAAGATATTTAGCTTTTTCTGTCTTTTTATCCCTTGGAATGTGCTGGAACCAACTCCAATTATCTCCCAAAAACTGATTGTTAAAATTTTAGTGTAACAGTTTATCACTTGGAAATCAGCAAAAGCTACAAATTAGGGCTTGATTTATTGTTTTCTTGATTGTCCAGTCTTACAAAAGAGATGGAGACTTTATAAACAATGCAGATTAAACTTAAAACTAGTTTACATGCATACCCTAGACCTTTATTTATTTTCTTTCCTTCTTTCTTTTACTCCATTGATGGTAGAATCAAATACGAATTAAAACAGATCCTTACTGGTTGCATATTGACTTAGAATACCACAAATTAATGTTATCTATGTTTTCAGGAGTTTTGGGCTTCTGAAGCTGTGTCTGAGTTTGACTAAGTTTGACTCTTCTGATGTTGATAAATCTCTCTCTTTTAAAATAATAACCTATACACATGAAGTAATTGATGTTTTATTTAATCATTTCTTGATAATTTACTTTTCTTGTGCTTCTGATGTTGGTGATGTTTTTAAAAAAGTTGAATAATTGGTTCACCTCTGTGTTTATCTTTTGACATAAATTACTGACAAAGAGATGATGGACTTGTATTGCAGATTGATTATATATATAGGATGTTACTGATGTGGGAAATAGTTTTTCTTGCTTATACATATTTGTTACATGAATTTCATTTCTCTCTTTTTTTTTAGTGGTGGGGTAAGGGGAAAATTGGGACAAAGATAGAGGGTGCATCTCTATTAATTGGAAAAAATCAAAATTTAACTTAAACATACCTAAAGTAATTATGTAATAACTCTGGAAGGAAATGGAGGCTAGAGAAAACCTTTTAAAATTATTATTTATTTTTAAACATTATTTTCTTTTGAAGTTTGAGTTCCAGATTCTCTTCCTCCTGTCCTTCCCTTTCCCACTGAGAAGGCAAACAATATGACATCAGTTATACATGTGAAATCATGCAAAACATATTTTTATGTTAAACATTGCAAAAACTCAAAAACAGTGAAAAAATTATACTTGTTTGCACTCAGAGTTCATCAGTTCTTTCTCTGCAGGTAGATAGCATTTTTTTTTTCAATCTGAGTCCTTTGGAATTGTCTTAGATCACTGTATTGATCAGAGTAGCCACATCTTTCGTAGTTGCTCATCATTACAACATTGTTATTACTGTGCACAATGAACTCCTGGCTCTTTTCACATCACTTCTATCAGTTCAAACAGGTCTTGCCCTGTTTTTTTCCCCGAAACCACTCCCCTTGTCAATTTTTATAACACAATAGCATTCCACGACAATCATATGTTACAGCTTATTCAGCTGTTCCCCAATTGATGAGCATATTCTCAATGTCCAATTCTTTGCTATCATAAAAAGAGCTGCTAGAAATATTTTTATATATTTTTGTATTTTTTTCTTTTTCCTTGATCTCTTTGAGGTACAGATAAAGTAGTAAGTAGTATTGCTGGGTCAGAGGGTATGCACAGTTATATAGCTCTTTGGGCATACTTCCAGGTTGTTTTCCAGAATGGTTGAACAAATTCACTATTTGACTACCAATTAATTAATATACTTATTTTGCCTCATTCATTCTAGTAGTTATCATTTTTGAGAGATGTGAGGTGGTACCTCAGAGTTATTTTAATTTGCATTTCTTTAATCAATAGTGATTTACGGCATTTTTCATATGACTATAAGATAGCTTTGATTTTTTCTGAAAACTGCCTATTCATATCTTTATGAACCATTAGCAATTACAGAATGGCTCTTATTTTTTATTAATTTGTCTCAGTTCCCTACATATTTGAGAAATGAGATCTTTATCAGAGAAACTTGCTGTATTTTTTTTTTACATTACTCCATTGTTCATGGTATTTTTTTTAGCAAAATGTAGTTTTCCTGATTGTCTCTTTCAATTAGATCTGTTTTTGCTTTTGCTTTGAGATCATGATTTCCTCTCCTGCCCTCTTCACTTCAGCAGAAAGCATAATAGACTCTGCTCCTGCCTTTCATTTCTTTTTTTTTAATTCTTAAATTCATTTATTTACTTTTTTTATTTCACAACATTCAGTTCCACAATCCTGAGTTCCAAATTTTCTCTCCCTTCTTCTCCTCCCCTACCCATGTCAGCATGCAATCAAATATAGGTTCTACAAATACCTTCACATTAAACATTAGTCAAGTTGTAAAGAAGGGTTATAACCAATAGAGTGAACAATGCAAAAGAAAGGACAAAGCAAAACAAAACAAAACACAAAAGAGAGAGCAAGTAGTTTGCTTCAATCTGCAGACTCTGTAGTTATTTCTCTGGATGTGGATATCCCTTTCCATCGTGAATCTTTTGAAGCTGTCTTCTTTTTTTTTTTTTTTTTTTTTTTAAAGCAATTGGGGTTAAGTAACTTGCTCAAGGTTACACGGCTAGTCATTATTTATGCGTGGGTGCTCATTTTCTGAGGCTGGAACTGATCTCGGGTCATCCCAACTCCGAGGCCTGCACTCTTACTCACTGCGCCACCTAGCCGCCCCTTTAGGGCAATTGGGGTTAAGTAACTTGCCCAAGGTTACACGGCTAGGTTTTTGTTTGTGCGGATTAAGTGTCGGAGGCCGGCTCCGAACTCAGGTCCTTCTGATTCCAGGGCCGGCGCTCTATTCACTGCGCCACCTAGCCGCCCCTTGAAGCTGTCTTCTAACCTTGTATTGCTCAGAGGAGCCCAGTGTATCAAAGTTAGTTGTCACAGTTGTCACACATACAATGAGTCTGTAATTGTGTACAAAGTTCTCCTGGTTCTACTCTCCTCACTCAGCATCAGTTTATATAAGTCTCTCCAGGTTATTATGAAGTCCATCTGCTCCTCATTTCTTATAGCACAATAGTATTCCATTACATTTATATACCACAACTTGTTTAGCTATTTCCCACTTAATGGGCATCTCCTTTATTTCCAATTCTTTGCCACCACAAAAAGAGCTGCTATAAATATTTTTTGTATATATGGGTTTCCTCCCACTTGTATGATCTTTTTGGGATACAGCCCTAGAAGTGGTATTGCTAGGTCAAAGGGTATACACATTTTTATAGCCCTTTGAGCATAGTTCCAGATTGCTCTCCAGAATGGTTGGGTCAGTTCACAACTCCACCAACAATGCATTTGTGTTCAATTTTTCCACATCCTCTCCAGCATATATCACTTTCCTGTTTTATCTTCTTAGCCAATATGACTAGTGAGATGTCCTGCCCTTCATTTCAACAACTGTGTGTATTTTTCTATCCCAGTCATGTCTCTTGCACACTTGTTAAATCTTGTGTGATTCTGACCGTTACATCATGATATTTAGATGGTTTCTTTCTGGCTGCTTGAAGTATTTTCTCCTTGACATGGGAACACTGGAGTTTGGCTATACTATTTATGGGAGTCTTCATTTGGTGATCTTTTTCAGGAGGTGATTGGTGGATTCTTTAAATTTCTATTTTGCCCTTGGAATCTAAGATACCAGTGCAGTTTTTCTTGATAATTTCTTGAAGGATGATGTCTAGGCTCCTGTAATGGTAATGTAATTTTGAATTTGAAGATCCCTTTGTGTTGGCAAAGGTAGCAGGTACTTGGCACTTCATAACTGATCAAGCCTCTATTGGGGAAACAGAAGGTATGAACTCCTGTCTCCTGTTACTGATGTAATAGGAAGAGGTTGGTTGAAACAGAAAGCTAATGCTGTGTATACAAGGAAAAGCCCCAGAGAGGCACAGTCAGAATCTTCTTGAGACCAGGATCTGGTGGCAGAGCAGCTACAGAAGAGAAAATGGAGAACTGAGCCAGAATTTCCTGAGAACTTGTGGTGGTGGAGCTTCTTCTGAACAGGGTCCCAGGAGCCAGGAGCCAGGAGCTCAGGAGTTCAGGAGCCCAGGAGCCCAGAGCCAGGAGCCTAGGCGACTGAGGAAGCATGACTGGGATGCTGAGACTTTGTTTGTGGCTTGATTGAGCCTTGAATTCCCTGGAGCATAAATGGTGAAGGATCTGACATGGACCAGACCCTGTGAACTTCAGTGTGGTGCAGGACCTACCCAGAGAGCTGGTCAAGGAACTGGGAGCTGTCTGCCATTGAACCCAGGTGACAGTCTTGTGAATCCAGGTAGAATCTGGGACCATGGGAGGGGATCCAGGGAATCTGAGAACAGGCCCCAAGTCAAGATGAAAAGACATCTTCCTGTGCACTGAATAATTATGGAATTATAGTTTACTAGTGACCTAAGGGGAGGAGGGTTTTGTTTATGATACTTAGTAATTGATTGCTGAATAAGTGACTGATTGAGTTAATAAAGACTTTGCCCCATTAGTGGAAGACTTTGACTATTGTATTTTGAGACTACTGATAAGTGACTGAGTTAACTTAGTTGCCCCATGAGTGGAAGGCTTTGACTATTGTACTTTGAGACTATGTTGTGAATATTATATTGTGAATTTCTGTGATAAGTTGTAATATTGTAAATGCTATACCTTGATTTTCTGTGAAAGTTTTGCTTTGATTTGTTATGGAATAGAGTGATCACTATATTGTGTAATCAGAATCTTAAAAGCTGTTCACAGTAGCAGTCTTCTGGAAAGCTGCTTGTGCATGACATTACACTCCTTTTATTGATCATGGCTTCTATGTAGTCCAATAATTCTTAAATGATCTCTCCTTGATCTATTTTCCAGGCCAGTTGTTTTTCCAATGAGAATCTTTCCCCTTTCCCCCCATTCTTTTGACTTAATTTTTTTTCTTGATGTCTTATGAAGTCATTAGCTTCCAATTATTCAATTCTAATTTTTAAGAAATTATTTTCTTCTTTGAGCTTTTGTACATCTTTTTATATTTAGTCAATTCAACTTTTTAAAGGAGTTCTTTTTTTAATGAATTATTGTGCCTCTTTTATCATTAGGCCAATTTTGTTTTTAAGGTGTTATTTCTTCAATATATTTTGTGTGTGCTTCTTTGGCCAATTTGTTCCCTTTTCAAATTTTTTTCTCGCATCACTCTCATTTCTTTTCCCATTTTTTCCTCTATTACTCTTATCCATTTCTTTAACTCTTCCAGGAATTCTTGCTGGCCTTTGGTACAATTAACTTTTTCTTTGAGGCTTTGCTTATAACTGTTTTCACATCGTTTTCTTCTAAATTTATGTCTTGCTCTTCCCTGCCACCAAAGTAACTTTTTTATGATCAAAATCTTTCTGTTGTTGTAGTTTGCTCATTTTCCCAACCTATTTCTTGACTTTGAACTTTGTTTTAAAGTTGGATTCTTCTCACCTGGAGTTGGGGAAATACTATCTCAAGGTTCAGAGTTTTTCCATGCTTCTGTTTTCAGAACTAGTTCAGGGGGTGAGGGGGCTGTCTACAAGTTTTTGCTGCTTCCAAGGTGGTGTGATTTGGGGAAATCTCCTGCCTTCCCAGTTTGCTCTCTGATTTTACTCAGGAAGGGCTCTTGCTCCCCTACAGCCACAAGTATTAGTGTTCCTTTTGGCTCTGGAATTGTGACCAGGGCTGCTGGTCCCCTGTGACTGAAAGTACTAGTGCTCTTCTCTGCTTTAGAACTGTGACTAGGGCCCCTGATTTTCTGAAGCCTCAAGTGTTTGCATTCTTTTCCCCCCTGAAATTGTGACCAGGGCTGCTGTTTTTTTTTTTTTTGAGGGGGGGGGGAGGCAGGGCAATTGGGGTTAAGTGACTTGCCCAAGTTCACACAACTAGTAAGTGTTTAGGTGTCCGAGGTCAGATTTGAACTAGGGTCCTCCTGACTCCAGGGCTGGTGCTCTATTCACTGTGCCACCTAGCCACCCCTGGCTGCTGCTTTCTTGTGACTGATCACTGGTGCTCCTCTCTAGCTTGGAACTGTGACCCAGAACTACTTATGGGCAATAGAGTTACCAATCAGAGCCAGCTGTACCCAGTGCTAGTAAAGAACCCCCCATAATGTCTTTGTGACCAGTTTTCTGACCCTTTTACAATTTCTAGGCTGAGAGCTCTTGAAATTGCTGTTGGGGTTATTGTCCTCTCCTCCCCCATCCCTACTGGTGCTCTTGCCCCTCTCTAGGCCTGTGTCCACTCCAATGTTATAGACTTCTGCAGACCTCCTAAGTTGTCTTAGGCTGGGAAAATGCCCATCTCTCCAGAACTTCTGGGAACCAAGATGGCAGAGTAAGAAGTAAGTTGCTCTCACTCTCCCTTATTGACCTCTAAAAACCCAGAAAATATTGCCACAGGAAAAATCCAGGAACAGTAGAGCCAGCAGAAGGATGAGGTGTAGCAGTGTTTTAGCCCAGGAGGCTTGGAGGATTAACGAGAAAGTTCCCTCTTGCTCTGGTGAAAGGGGAGTAGTATAGGACAGGAGGCATCCCAGCAAACCCCACCTCATCAAGCCAGTGGAAGATCCTGAGTCCCAGGGTGGTGGATAAGGCAGGGACCAATACCAGGAATCCCTGCATGCTTTAGCACAGCTGGGGAACTGGCAGACTCCAACTCAGAGAAAAACCATGTGCGCTGGCAGGGTAGGTAGCCAAACCTCCCTGTGCTTCAATGTAACTCCAGGTGGGCAGGCATCCTCCAGTAGCTGAACTCCACCCCTCACCCTGAGAGCTCCAGTATACCCCCAGGGAAGCATATAAAAACCCCACTTGGCCTCAGCACATGCCAGCCACCACCACTAGGATCCCACTTCAGCATGAGGTAAACTGCCAGACCCCTACAGCCTCCAGCTGTCAGCACCTGAGGCCATAGCACACAAAGCAAGTGACCAGGCCCTTGGGGGGCTATATCCCCAAAGCTTGTAAAATGGGAAAAGGACCCATATGTACAAAAATATTTATAGCAGCTCTTTTGGAGGTAGCCAAGAATTGGAAAGTGAGGGGATGCCCATCAATTGGGAAATGGCTGAACAAGTTGTGGTATATGAATATAATGGAATACTATTGTTCTATAAGAAATAATGAACAGGCAGAATTCAGAGAAACCTAGAAAGACTTGCATGAATTGATGCTGGGTGAAGTGAGAAGAAGCAGGGAAACATTGTACATAGTAACAGCAACATTGTGCGATGACCAACATTGATAGACTTAGCTCTTCTCAGCAATGCAATGAACTAAGATAATTCCAAAAGACTCATGCTAGAAAATGCTATCCATATCCAGAAAAAGAACTATGGAGTCTGAATGAAGATTAAAGCATATTATTTGCTTTCTCTCAGTTTTTTTCTCCTTCTTTCTTGTGGTTCCTCCCATTGGTTCTAATTCTTTATAATGTGACTAATATGAAAATATGTTTAATATGAATGTGTATGAAGAACCTATATCAGATTGCATGCTGTCTTGGGGTGAAGGGAGCAGAAGGAGAGGGAAAAATATAGAACTAAAAATCTTATGAAAGTGAATGATGAAAACTAAAATAAATTAAAAAACAAACAAATGAATAAATAATTAAAAAAAAATCTCTCTGACCTTTTCTTGGCTCTGCCACTCCAAAATTTGATTTGAGGCATTATTTTAAAGTTGTTTGGAGGGGAATGTTAAGAGAGTTCTCCTGAGTCCCAGCCTGTACTCCTTCATCTTGGCTCCCTAGGGAAAGTCTTAAATGTGTTGCTACTGTGTATATTCATCTATGGATATCATAAATATAGTAAAGAAAAGAAACAGGGATCACAAAATATTTAATAGTTATTTCTTATTTTAATAGGTAATATGGTATAACAGATAAGAAATAAAAGGCAAAAAATCTTGTGAAATATTTTTCTTCATAGCCACTTCCCCGTGAAAATCTAGATATAGAGACCATGTATCCCACTGCTGGATTTATCTTTCCACTTCATAGAACTACATCCGTGACCAGGTATTATGACCTGCAGAAGAATGGAACTGAATGAGAGAATTCTGGGAAGATGGTGAAGTAGGTCAGAAAATTCCAAGCTCTCAAGATTTTCTCTTGCAAAAGAGTTCAAATAGCACTTTAGGATGAACAAAGTGTGGGTAAAAATGAATAATAATAGAAGCACAACTGGTCTTCCTGGGACAATTTGAGAAGATCAAAAGAAAAATTCCAGGATAAGCTTTGGTCCCTGTGAAGAGTAAACACCTCCAGGCTAGGTTCTGCTTTAATAACAAGTGGCAAGCCCTGGGGTTAGTTAGTTTGAGAGGTTGCATCTGACCCAGCTACAGGAACTTTTACCCCTGGCATAATGAGAGGAATTGGGCATCTGAACCTGGGAAGAAGGAGGGAATCTCTGCTGACAAAGAATGGCAGACACAGCTGTGCTGTGAAGAGGGGGTTGGCAAAGGGGGGGAAGGAACCAGCACAGCAGAAGTCCCCTGAATGTGGACACTTACAAGAGGTTGGAGGTTTTACTTTGCTTCCAGGCTAGAGGGGAGAACTGAAGACCTGGGACAAGAGGCACTATCCCCTATATCCTAGGGCTAGAGGTAAAAGGAGAAAGGATCCAACAAAAGAAAGTTATTATGGGAATAGATGACTGGGATTCATCTTTAGAGGAGGATACTGAAGTAAAGAAACACCCAAAGAGTAACATTAGATGGTCACCTGCCCAAAAAAATTCATAGAAGATCTGAAAAAAGACTAAAAATCAAATGACAGAGATGGAGGAAAGACAAAAAAATTAAGAATGATCCAAGGAAAACAAGATCATGAAAGGAAACCAAATAGAAAAGGAGGTCCAGAATCTTAAGGAAGATGACACCTTCAAAATTAGGATTGGGAAAAATGAAGCCAGCAAAATTATAAGCGATCAAGAAATAATTGAACAGGGGACGGCTAGGTGGCGCAGTGAATAGAGTGCCGGCCCTGGAATCAGAAGGACCTGAGTTCGGAGCCAGCCTCCGACACTTAATCCATACACACAAAAACCTAGCCGTGTAACCTTGGGCAAGTTACTTAACCCCAATTGCTTTAAAAAAAAAAAAGAAAGAAAGAAAGAATTGAACAAAATGTGAACAATGAAAAAGTAGAAGACAAAGTGAAACATAAGAAAAACAGCAGATTTGGAGAATAGATTAAGAAGAGAAAACATAAAAATAAACAGATTAACAGAAAGTTGTGATAAAAAAATCGATACAATGAAACAAGAAATAATTAAAGAAAATTGTCCTTCTGAAGCATTAGAATAAGGTGGGGAAGTAGAAATAGAAAAAAAATCCATCAATCACCATTTAAAAGAGATCCTATGAGGAAAACTCATAGGAATATCATAGTCAAATTATGAGACCCCCCCAGCTCAAAGATAAAATATTAAAAGCATCGAGATTAAAACAATTTAAATATAATGGTGCCACAATTAGAATCACACAAAACCTAGCAGTAGAGACATTAAAGGACCACAGGTCTTGGAACACTATATATTGAAAAGAATTGGGACTTTGTCTGAAAATATCACATCCTGCAAAGATAAGCATTATCTTAAATGAAAAAAGAATAGACATTTGACCAACTCTCAGACTTTCAAGACTTTGTTTAAAAAAACAAGCCCTAAACTTAATAAAATATTTGACATACAAGAGCCAAGAAAAATATAAGGTACAAACCAAAGACTGATTATAAGGGATTCAGAAGGACAGACTGTTTACTTTTTATATATGTAAAATGTGTGTCTAAGATTCTTATTAGTAATTGGGTAGCTCATAAGAAAGGTTGGGGTAAATCTGAGTATAATATGAATTTAAAGAGTAAAACCATTTAGGAACAGCTAAAAAAAGTAATTATGTTATACAAATGAGGTACAAGAGGTAGAATCCATACAGAGAAATTAGATGGGGGAAGAGGGCTGGTAGTTCTGGTAACTGACTTTCTTTGGGCATGGGTTTAAGAGGGAACAGTACATATATATTTAGAAGAGCATAAAAATCTTCTAAATTCAGAAGAAATAAAATGATAGGGGCATAGGGAGGGAGGATAAGACAATGGGATATTTAGAGGGGAGGGAGAGGGAATAGGTAAAAGGGGGTAGAGAAGGATGTTTAGATTTATGGGAATGGGAGGATAGGGGAGAGAACCTTGGAGGGCAGTAGGCAAGCAATAGGAGGACAAGGTTGTGGATAAAAGTAAAGTAGAGGAGGCAGGAAGGATAGGAAACAAAAGATATGTACAAATGTAAAAGCAAAGACCAGGAATAGAATTTGGGAAAGTATATATCTATGTATGTAGTGTATATATGTATATATCTATAGCTATAGAGAAACATATCTAAACTTAATTGTAGCCTTCTGGGGAAAGGGGAAGGGAAAAAAAGAACAAAGCAAAAAATTGCACAGCAGAGAACCAAAAAAAAAACTTACAAGGAAGCAAAGAAAAGATGTGCAATTCTCAACACCAGTGTGTATTATTTATCATATAGGCTTTCTTGAAATGAAAATTTATTCTTAAATATTTTGAATCCTCTCATGTCCTGCTATACACATGATATGCTTTTTTCTTTATTACTTTGTATTTAAGTACCAATATTTAAGTTTATGAGATGTTTTTGTTTCTTTTCTCTATTCTCTATGTGCATTTTGGCCGAGTCTAAAATAAAAAAAAAATTTTAAAAAGAATGGACTGAATGAGAAGGTCAAAATAATGGCTAGTATCAGTGAATCTTAGTCACTATAGAGAGATATGAAAGGGAGGGAATGGCTAGTGATTTGTTCCTTTGGTCACTGGGCAGACTATACTAGTTGGGAAATTCATTGGACAGAAGCTAATCAATGTGCCTGGTGCCTTTAACAACTTCCCTTACCACTAGGAATACCCTTAATTCCTTAAATCACCACTTTGTCATCCCGATTCTCATTTCCTTTCTCTGTTCCCCTAAATAGGGAAGAAAGGGAGTAGAGCGGGGGCAGAGCCAAGATGGCGGAGTAGAAACAGCTCATCCAAGCCACTCTGCCCCCAGATTCCCCCCAAACTATGTAAAAGGGGACTCTGAACAACTTCTGGAGCCCCAGCACCCACAGAACGACACAGAGAAGCTAAACTCCCGCTGAGGACAGCCCAGCAGCCCTGCAGGAAGGACCAGCGCAGTGGTCTGGGACCTGGCAGCATGTAGCACGCAGAGTGCAGGAGCTGAGCCGAGCCCAGGTCTGCATGAGCCGAGGTTTTAGCCCCAGGGCAGCAGGGCCAGCAGCCAGCTGGAGGAACCCCAGAACACCAGGAGCTGTGGCGACTCCAGAATTATCAACATAGACTTGCCTAGGACAAAGTAAGAGATTAGTGTCCTATGGACTTTGGGACTGGTATTAGGGAATGCGTCGGCTCCCTCCCCTGGGGGCTAGAAGCCGCTGAGGACAAACGCCATTTTGTAGTTTTCAGAGGCAGCTCCCGCTCCCAGCCTGCAAATTTGTAGGGAGATCCAGCGATCAGTCTTGGGGGGTAATCACTCTTGCTTTAACCTCCCTGGATCTGGATTGTGATCTAGGGTGGAAGTCGTGGGTGGGTTTACAGCTTGCCAGAAACGGAAGTTGCCCCCCACACGTTCGGGACGAAAATTCCTCTATCTGGCCTTAAAGCCATAGTGTGGCAACAAGCCCAAAAGTCAAGCAATTAAGTGGCAACATGCCAAGGCAAAGGAAACAGAAAAATGCAACCCTAGACTCCTATTTTGGGGGCATAGAGCAGGAAAAGGACTGTGAGGTCAGAAGTCCTGCTCCAAAAGCCCCAGGGGAAAACATGAGCGGGTTGCAGGCCATAGAGGACCTTAAGAAGGACTTTGAAAATCAAATAAGAGAAGTGGAGGAAAAATTGGAAAGAGAAATGCGAAGGATGCAAGAAAAGTATGAAATGAGGGTCAACAGCCTGACTAAGGAAAACCTTAAAAAACAGACTAACCAAATGGCAAAGGAGGCCCAAAAGGGCAATGAGAAGAATGCCTTAAAAAGTCGAATTTGCCAGATGGAAATAGAATCTCAGAAGTTCACTGAGGAGATTCATTCCTTCAGAGTTAGACTGGAGCAAATGGAAGCTAATGACTTTATGAGAAATCAAGATGCTGTTAAGTAGATCCAAACAAACGAAAGATTAGAAGGCAATGTGAAATATCTCATGGGAAAAACCACTGACCTGGAAAATAGATCCAGGAGAGACAATTTAAAAATTATTGGACTACCTGAAAGCCATGATCAAAGAAAGAACCTAGAAATCACCCTTCAAGAAATTCTCAAGGAAAACTGCCCTGATGTCTTAGATCCAGAGGGCAAAATAGAGGTTGAAAGAATCCACAGATCACCTCCTGAAAAAGATCCCAAAAAGAAAACTCCCAGGAATATTATAGCCAGGTTCCAGAATCCCCAGATCAAGGAGAAAATACTACAAGCAGCCAGGAAGAAACAATTTCAATATTGTGGAAACACAATCAGAATAGCCCAGGACCTGGCAGCTTCTACACTGAGGGATTGAAGGGCATGGAATATGATATTCCAGAGGGCAAAAGAGCTGGGAATGAACCCAAGGGTCACCTACCCAGCAAAACTGAGTATTTTGTTTCAGGGGAAAATATGGTCATTCAGTGGAATAGAGGACTTTCAAGCATTCTTGAGGAAAAAACCAGAATTGAATAGAAAATTTGACATCCAGACACAAGAAGGAAGAGATGCCTGAGAAGGTAATCAGGGAAAAGAAATCAAAAGGAACTTATCAAAGTTGAACTATTTACATTCCTATATGGAAAAGCAATAACTGTGACTGATGCTATCTTTCTCACTATGAAAATAATGGAAGAAGGGTGTGTGGTCATATGAATACATATGTGAATGTGTGTGTATATGGTTACAGTTATATATGGATAGAGGGCATAAGTTGAATTTGTTGGGAAGGGAGAATACTCAAGGGATGAAATTATGAGGTGAGAGAGGAAAGTGGCAAGAGGAGATGGGGAGAGACAGGGTAGTGTAAACTATCCCATGCAGAAGAAGCAAGGGGAAGTGGTTGCAAAAGAGGGGGAGAATAAGGAAGGCTAAAAAGGCAAAACCACATTCACATTGAATTTGGTTCAGGGAGAAAATGACATACATACTAAATGGGATATCTCAACCTGCAGCAGGATAGGGGAAGGGGGATGAGAGGAGGGATGATGGATGGGAGGGCATCCTTGGGGTGAGGGGAGGTTGGAAGTACCCATTATAAAAGAGGGACAGGATCATGTAGGGAATGGACCAGGTGGGGGGTGGGATGAGTGGGAGGGAATTATAAGCAGCCTTGTACAATATATCTACTATGATAATGTTTTGCATAGCTAGACATGTACAACATATACTGAATTACTTATATCCCAAGAAGGAATGGGTGACAAGGAGGAAGGAAATGGATCTGAAATTCAAGGTCTTAACATTAAATGTTTCAAAATATATATAAATACTATTATTAATACTCTTTTGCCTATAATTGGGAGATAAGATGTACAGGCATTGGGACACAAAGATTCACCTTCCTCTAATGGAAAAGTCGATGGGGGTATGGGAGAAGTTATGGGAGAGAGCAGATTGGAGGAAGCGATATCTTGTGGGACTACTATTCTGGGAGGTTGGGTAGGGGAATAATGGGGGGAAAATGATTGTAACTCAAAATCTGGCGGAAATGAATGATGTAAAACAGAAGTTAATAAAGCATTTATTTAAAAAAAAAAAGAAAGGGAGTGGAGCCACAAGAGTAAGAGGGCAGCAGTAACTGTCTCTATCTTTAAGGAGGACTGGTTGAAATGAAATATATGTAGAGGAAGTCTAAATCAGAGGAAAAATACTTTTGATTATGTTATAGAATTATTTTTAAGATACCTGAGAAGGGGGCAGAGTCAAGATAGCGGAATAGAAACAGGACTTCCATGCAGGTCTGGCTCCTACCTACTTCAGTTCATGTAAAAAATGCTCTAGACAAACTCTGGAGGTAGAGAACCCACAAAATGACAGAGAGAAGCTAACCTCCTGCTGAAGACAGACTGGCAGGACAGCAGGAAGGGGCCAGCATAACTTTCTGGGAGCTGAGCCCAGCCTTATGCAGGAGCCTGAGGTTTTAGCCTCAGGGCAGCCTGACCATTCTCTGGCTGGAGGACCTTCAGATCACCAGCAGCTGTGGTGGTTTCCAGAATTATCAACCCATAGATGCCAAAAACAAAGTGATAGGTCAGTATAGACTTTGCCAGAACAGGGAGTTGGGGATTGCGATCTGGCCTTTGACCCTGGGGTGAGAAGCAGCCGAGGGTCTGTAGCCATGCTGCTTCAGAGCTCCTGGCCTGCAGATTGAACATGGACCAAGCAACCAGTTTGAGGGGTAATCACTGTTGCTCTAACCTGCTTGGATCTGGGTCACTGTCTAGGGTGGAGGTCCTGGGGTGTGTGACCAGTTTTCCAGAGTGTGTTGAAGCTTCAGAGAGGGCACCCAACTAATAGCTCCAGCTGCTGTGAAAACCCCAGCGATTGGGATAAAGCTCACCTTTCTGGTAGCAGAGTTCTACGGTGGCAGAAGGCTCAAAAGTCAAGTAATTGAGTGGCAACATGAGCAAGCAAAGGAAGCAAAGCAAACAGAGCAATCCAACTTTACACTCCTATTTGGGGACAAAAAGGATCAAAGCATGGAATAGGAGGAAGACAACAAAGTCAGAACTCCTGCACCAAAAGCTTCTAAGAAAAATATGAGTTAGTTACAGGCCATAGAGGAGCTTAAAAAGGATTTTGAAAACTAAATAAAAGAAGTAGAGGTAAAATTGGGAAGAGAAATGAGAATTATGCAAGAAAATTATAAAATGGGAGTCAACAACATGACTGAAGAAAATAACACCTTAAAAAATAGATTAACTCAGATGGCAAAAGAGGCTCAAAAAGCCAATGAGGAGAAGAATGACTTAAAAAGCTGAATTTGGGGGCGGCTAGGTGGCACAGTGATTAGAGCGTTGGCCCTGGAGTCAGAAGGACCTGAGTTCAGATCCAGCCTCGGACACTTAATGCACACACTAACAAAAACCTAGCCGTGTGACCTTGGGCAAGTTACTTAACCCCAATTGCCCTCCAAAAAGCAAAAAAAAAAAAAAAAAGCTGAATTTGCCAGATGGAAAAAGAATCTCAAAAACTCACTGAGGAGAATCATTCTTTCAGAATTAGATTGGAGCAAATGGAAGCTAGTAACTTTATGAGAAATCAAGATACTATTAAACAGATCCAAACAAATGAGTATAGGTAGAAGGAGGGTCTTTTATAAAGGAAGGAATACTTCAGATGCTTCCATTATGTGGATTGCATCAATCTCTAGACTACTTTAGACACTCTTAAATGAGATCCACATCCATTCAGAAGAATATACTCTACCAATTTATGAAGGAAAAACTAAGTGGATAAGGAATGCCTATTGTTTAGACCAGTGGTATCAAACTCATATAGAAATAATCCCTATGGGCTGCATATTGACTTAGAAAACTACAAATAAATATTATCTAGGTTGTATTGTACCTTTATTTATTTTGTTAAATATTTCCCAGTTATAATTCAATCTGGTTCTGGTACAGTAGAGAGTTTGACAACTCTAGTTTAAACTATGATATACAATTGAATGGAATTGGATTGATAGCCTAATAAATTGGCCCCAAAGCACATAAATAATGGAGAGATTGTAGATGGATAAAGAGCTAGACCTAGTGTTGAATATAAGAGAGAGAATTGAATAGATAGTATTTGAGAAACTTATCAAGATGAAACAAAAATCTACCTTTTTGAAAACAATTTTTTTTAGTGATGCTATATGACTACAAATTATGGAACACTATTTTTTGAAAATTAAAATTATGGTGATCCAAAGGCAAATCAAAAGGCATATGGTAGATAAAAATAAGCTTCTGCATATTACCAGTAATTGTATATGGCATAAAATATATAACTGAGGGTATTTATGATTGGGAAAGTAGTTGTGAAGTTACTAAGGCGGGACAACAGAGTGCTTTATTGGTGCCCCTATAATTGAAAAATTGATTCTTTATTTTTTGTCATATTCATACCTAAATATATCTCATTCTACCTCTTACCCTGAAAGTCATATCGTATAACAAAGATTTAAAAAGAAAAAGAAAGTAGTTCAATAAAACCAACTAACTTATCAATCATGTTCAATAGAACAATGCAACATTCTACACCATAGTCCCTCATCTCTGCCAAGATTAAAGAGATGTACATTTTCCCAACTCGTTTTCAATACTATACAAATTTTGACACATTTTATTTGATGCAAAGATTCCCCCCCCCCACTCAATTGATGCTTTCCTTTCTTAGCCTAGCTGCATTGTTTTTATTGATGAAAATGTTTTTCAGTGTCCTGTACTCAAAGTTATTTGCTTTATCTTTTGATCCTCTCTATCCCTTGTTTAAGATTTTTTTGGTAGGAATATAAACCGTTAAAAGACCTAGGCTTCAGGGAGTGGAGTCAAGATGGCAGAGTAGAAACAGCACTCCCTCGCAGCTCCAGCTCCCACCACTTCAAAATTATGTAAAAGGAGTACTCTGAACAACCTCTGGAGCTCTAGAACCCACAGAACTACACAGAGAAGCTAACCTCCCACAGAGGAAAGCCGGCAGCCTGGCAGGGAGCAGCCAGCATAGCACTCTGGGAGCCAAGCCCAGGCCCAGGTGAGTTAGAGGTTTTAGCTCCAGGGCGGCTGGACCAGCAGCCTGATGGAGGGACCCCAGAATACTAGCAGCTGTGGTGTTGCCAAAATTACCAACACATAGATGTCTAGGACAAAGTGAGAGGTTAGTGCCCTATAGACTTTGGGACCAGTATTTGGGAACACTTCAGCTTCTTCCCCTGGGGGCAAGAAGCTGCTGAGGAGCGGCAGCACAGCCAACATTTT
Source organism: Gymnobelideus leadbeateri (assembly GCA_011680675.1). Taxonomy (NCBI): domain Eukaryota; kingdom Metazoa; phylum Chordata; class Mammalia; order Diprotodontia; family Petauridae; genus Gymnobelideus; species Gymnobelideus leadbeateri. The sequence goes on along the minus strand of WOXC01001300.1, from coordinate 119,930 downwards.
GTAGCTTCAGTTGCAGCTTCAGCTCCTGGCCTGAGGACTGTAGGGGGATCCGGCGATCAGTCTTGGGGGTAATTGCTCTTGCTTTAACCTTCTTGGATCTGGATTGTGGTCTGGGGTGGAGCTCTTGGGGTGTGTGACCAGCTTGCCACAGTGTGTGGGGGCTTCAGGGAGGGCACCCAACTAATACCTCCGGCAGTTGAGAAAACCCCAACATTTGGGACAGAAACTCCCCTGTCTGGTGGCAGAGTCCTACTGTGGCAACAAGCCCAAAAGTCAAGTAATTAAGTGGCAACATGCCTAGGCAAAAGAAACAAAATAAACAGAAAAAATTCAACATTAGACTCCTATTTTGGGGGCAACGAGGATCTAAGCATGGAAGAGGAGGAGGACTGGGAAGTCAGAACTCCTGCACCAAAAGCCCCAAATGAGTGGGATAGCAATACGTAACTGAACGAAGCATACCGATTTACAGGCCGCAGAGGACCTTAAGAAGGATTTTAAAAACCAAATAAGAGAAGTGGAAGAAAAACTGGGCAGAGAAATGAGAAGGATGCAAGAAAAGTATGAAATGAGAGTCAACAGCCTGACTGTGGAAAATAACACCTTAAAAAATACACTAACTCAAATGGCAAAAGAGGCTCAAAAAGGCAATGGGGAGAAGAATGCCTTAAAAAGCCAAATTTGCCAGATGGAAAAAGAATCTCAAAAGCTCACTGAGGAGATTCATTCCTTCAGAATTAGACTGGAGAAAATGGAAGCCAGTGACTTTATGAGAAATCAAGATGCTGTTAAACAGATCCAAACAAATGAAAGAATAGAAGGCAATGTGAAATATCTCATGGGAATAACCACTGACCTGGAAAATAGATCCAGGAGAGATAATTTAAAAATTATTGGACTACCTGAAAGCCATGATCAAAGAAAGAATCTAGAAATCACCCTTCAAGAAATTCTCAAGGAAAATTGCCCTGATGTTTTAGAACCAGAGGGCAAAATAGAGGTCGAAAGAATCCACAGATCACCTCCTGAAAAAGATCCCAAAAAGAAAACTCCCAGGAATATGGTAGCCAGGTTCCAGAATTCCCAAATCAAGGAGATAATATTACAAGCAGCCAGAAAGAAACAATTTCAGTATTGTGGAAACACAATCAGGATAACACAGGATCTGGCAGCTTCTACACTGAGGGATTATAGGGCATGGAATATGATATTCCAGAGGGCAAAAGAACTGGGATTGAATCCAAGGGTCACCTACCCAGCAAAACTGAGTATCATGTTTCAGAGGAAAATATGGTCATTCAGTGGAATGGAGGACTTTCAAGCATTCTTGAGGAAAAAACCAGAGTTGAATAGAAAATTTGACATTCAGACACAAGAAGGAAGAGATGCCTGAGAAGGTAATCAGGGAAAAGAAATCAAAAGGAACTTATCAAAGTTGAACTATTTACATTCCTACATGGAAAAATGATAACTGTAACTGATGAAACCTTTCTCAGTATGAAAATAGTTGAAGAAGCATATATGGGCATATGAATACATATGTGAATGTGTGTATATATATTTACAGGTATGCATAGATAGAGGACATAGGTCGAATTTAATGGGAAGGGATGATACTTAAGGGGTGAAATTGAGAGGTGAGAGGGGAACATAATGAGAGGAGATGGGGAGAGACAGAATGGGGTAATCTCATGAAGTAGAGGTAAAGGAAAGTGGTTGCAGGGGAGGGGAGGAACAGGAAGGCCAAAAGGCAAAACCTTATTCTCACTGCATTTGGCTCAGGGAGAGATTGATACACATACTAAATGAGATATCTCACCCTACAGGAGAGTGGGGCGGGGTGGACCATGGTGGGGAGATGATGGAAGAGAGGGCAGGCTGTGGGGGAAGGAAGTTGGAAGGACCTACTTTTGAAAGGGGATAAGATCAAAGTGGGGAGTGGACCTGGTGGGAGGTGGGGTAGGAGGGAGGGAAATGTAGTCAGTCTTTTACAATTTTTCTACTATGGTAATGCTTTGTATAGCTATACATGTACACCTTGCCCTACTGGAAAAGTTGAAGGGGGTATGGGAGAAGAGATGGGAGAGAGCAGATTGGATGAGGGGATATCCTCGGGGACTGCTATTCTGGGGTGGTGGGTAGGGGAAAATTGGGGAAAATTGTAACTCGAAATCTGACAGAAATGAATGATCTAAACCAGAAGTTAATAAAGCATTAAAAAAAGACCTAGGCATCTAGGGTATAAGATGGACCTTCTCCCTTCTTAGAGGATTTGTGGGAGAATAGAAATAGAAATCACATGTGATGAAAAGCTTTTTGTGTGTTTATTGCATAATATTAATCAATCTATAACACAAAAGCTATGATGCATAGCAAGAGTCACTGTCCAGATAGCTTCTTTGAATTTTACAGAGGGTGGTAAGAAGGGTGGGTTAAACTTTTGGACCCCTGAAAATATTAAGAAGAAATTTGAAATTTGTTGTTTAACAAGTCCTCTACCAAAAGGCCAAACTATACAGGAATGACTCAGGGAATATTTAATGATAAAAGTGAAAAATCAGGTGATATTTTACAGAAATCGAGACCTTTTGTTGAGAGCTCCCTCTTCTCCAATCTAATTTTGAAAGTTCTCTATTACATTGAATATTCATATTTTCCCCTGAAGTATTATACTCAGTTCCCCTGGGTAGGTGATTCTTGGTTTTAATCCTAGCTCCTTTGACCTCCAGAATATCATATTCCAAGCCCTTCCATCCCTTAATGTTGATTTAGCTAGATTTTGTGTTATCCTGATTGGGTTTCCACAATACTCAAATTGTTTCTTCCTGACTGCCTATAATATTTTCTCCTTGACCTGGGAACTCTGGAATTTGGCTTTAATATTCCTAGGAGTTTTCTTTTGGGGATCTTTTTCAAGAGGTGATCAGTGAATACTTTCAATTTCTATTTTACCCTCTGGTTTTAGAATATCAGGGCAGTTTTGCTTGATAATTTATTGAAAGATGATATCTAGTCTTTTTTTTTTGATCTTGGCTTTCAAGTAGTCCAATAATTTTTAATTTGTCTCTCCTGGACCTATTTTCCAGGTCTGTGTCTTTTCCAATGAGATATTTCACATTCCCTTCTATTTTTTCATTCTTTTGGAACTGTTTTATAATATCTTGATTTCTCATAAAGTTATTAGCTTCCATTTGCTCCAATCTAATTTTGAAGGAATTATTTTCTTCAGTGAGCTTTTGACCTTCCTTTTCCATCTGTCCAATTCAACTTTTTTTAAGGCATTCTTCTCCTCGTTGGCTTTTTGGACCCCTTTTAGCATTTGAATCAGTCTATTTTTTAAGGTGTTATTTTCTTCAGTATTTTTTTTTTGGTCTCCTTTAGCAAGCTTTTGACTCATTTTCATTTTTCTTGCATAATTTTCATTTCTATTTCCAATTTTTCCTCTACTTCTTGATTTTCAAAATCTTTCTTAACTTCCTCCATGGCCTACATATTCATGGTCTACATATATGGTCTTCATATTTTTGGAGGCTTTTGATGCAGGAATTTTGGCTTTGTTGTCTTCTTTTGGTTCTATGTTTTGATTGTCTTTGTCACCAAAGAACGATTCTATAGTCTGGTTTCTCTTCCTCTGCTTGCTCATTTTGCCAGCCAATTACTTGGCTTTTGAGCTCTTTGCCATGGTAGAACTCTGTTTCCATCCAGAGTGGAGAGTGCTGTGTCCCAAATTTCTGGGGTTTTGCGCAGCTGTTGTCAGAGCTTCTTCTAGGTACCTGCCTCAGAACTGTGAGGAGGACTGCCTCTCCACAGCCTCAATAAGCTCTGCCACACCATCGTTCCTCCTTGCCCCAGGACTGCCATCTAAGACTATGACCCAGATCCAAGGAGGGCAAAGCAAGAGAATCCTGCCTTAGTGCCAGCAAAGAGATTCCTATAATTGCCCGCTGATCATCTGCTTGGTCCTCCCGCCATCTATGGGCCTGGATTTCTGGAAGCAGCCGCCACCTTCACCACCCCAGGGCAGGGGTTTGACTGAGCTCTTCTTTCAGATCCAACAGTTTTCCCACTGACCTTTTACTTTCTCTTTGGCATTTATGAGTTTAGAAGTCTTGAAACCACCACAGCTGCCAGTGATTCTGAGGTCTGCTCCTGCCAGTCTGTGTCACTGGTCTATACCAGCATGGTCCATGCTGAACTACACTCTGATCCCAGCCTGATGTGATAGACCCTTCCTGTTGCTGGCCTGGCAATCTCCCTTCAATGTGAGATTTGTTTCATTCTGTCATTTTGTGGGTTCTGTAGGTCTAAAATTTATTTAGAGTCCTTTTTTACAGGTATCAGAGATAATTGGGGGGATGAGCTCAATTAGTAAGTTCTTGCTTTTACTCTGCCATCTTGGCTCCACTCCTTCTCCATCTAATCTCATACCAGGGGTGTATGGAGTGTTTAAGGAGGACTAGCACCTCTGGTGTGAGGGCTTGCTGAGCTCTTTTTAGGGCTGCTCATCCATCTTTGATGTTCACCTGAATCATCCAACTCTTACTGGTGTCTACAAGAAGCTGTAGCATATACAGTGGACATACCCCTGTAAAAACTCCTCGTCAGACAAGGTTGAGGGCACCTGACAGACTTCAAACCCAAGCATATGAAGACATTTCCTGGCAGAAGGGGCAGATGACAACAATTTGTTCCAGTGGCCGTGAAGGTGGCTGAAGCAGTGCTGTGGAGCACTTCAAGCTTGGTTGGATATTGAAGATGCTAAGGTCATCCACTATATCCTGGGCCATCACCAGTTCATCTTGACTTTTGTCCTTCCACTTGACTGTGAAGACTCAGGAAGAGAGAGCAAGGCTGATGACTATCCAACTCTGCTTGTGTGTGAATCCAATTCACACACAAATCATTGGAAATGAAGGACAAGCAATACCCTTACACCACTCACTCAGACATCTTCCCCATTATTTCTTGTTCACTCTCTTCCTTGCCAAGGCAAACCCTTCTTTCCATACTCCTGTTCTCATCCCTGTTATGCCTTCTCCAGCACATTGCTCTCACTATCATCCCTACTGTCTTGCTAACTTTTAATGTCTCCCTACTTACTGACTCTTTCTTTGTTGCCTACAAAGAGGTCCATGTTTTCTATATCTTTAAAAAAAAAGGCCCCTTACTTGATTCAACTACATGTGCCAGTTATTGTCCTATATTTCTCCTCCCATTCTTGGCCAACATTCTTGAGAAAACCATCTACACTGGGTTCCCTAGTTTTTCTCTTCTCCCTCTCTCCTTAAGTCTCTCTAGTCTGGCTTTTGATCTCATCCTTCAACTGAAATTGCCCTCTCCAGAGTTAGCCCTGGTCTCTTAATTGCCATATCTAATGATTTTTTCTCAATCTTCATCCTTCTTGAATTTTCTGCAGCATTTAACACTGTTGGTCACCTTCTCTCACTGGCTATTCTCCTCTCTAGATTTTTCTAACACTTTCTACTGGCTTTCCTCCCTTTTGTTTCACCACTCCTTCTCAGTCTCCTTTCTTGGACCTTTATCCACATCACACATACTAACAGCATGCTGCTCTGGGCCCCCTTCTAAACCGTCTTACTAGGTGAACTCATCAACTCACTTGAGGCCAATTATTATCTCTATGCAGATGATTGTTCCCTTAATCTATCCAGCCCTAGTGTCTCTTATTACTTATAGTCCTGTATCACCAGCTGTCTTTTGGAAATCTAGAAGTGAGTGTCCCTTAGGCATCTTAAATCCAACATGTCCAGGCCAGATTTCATCACATCTCGCTGCAAACCCTCCTCTCTTTTGAACTTTCTTATACTGGTGGGGGTGTTACCATCTTCTCAGTACCCAAGTTCACAACCTCCATTTCATCCATAACACTTTGCTCTCCCTCATCCTAACATATCCAATTTGTCACTCATTATTTCTATTTCTCTCATACCTTGGCATCTACCTACCAGGTTGAGTGTGAGGATAAAACACTATTTGTAAAGCAATTTGCAAACCTAAAAATGTCATATAAATATTAACTTTTTATTATTATTCTATCATTATTATTGTGGCGGTAGTTATTATTACAACATCTCATATATATATATATATATATATATATATATATATATATATATATATATATATATATATATATCCTTTCTATTCAAATAACCATCACCCTAATTTAGACCCACATCACTTTTCATCTGGACTATTCTCTTTTTTCTCTTTAAACTCCATGGTAACCTCACACTAAGCAAATATGCCAATATGGCAGAAGATGGAAATAGTTTTCCAGTTGCTTTTCCTGTCTCAAGTCTCTTTCCATTCAATCTATTCTCCTCTGATTTGTCAAAGTGATTTTCTCCAATCATGTCAAACCCCTTCCCCCCACCTCACCAATATTGAATAAACTTTAGTGGGTCTCTGTTACCTCCAGAATCAAGCATAAAGTCTTCTGTTAGGTTTCAAGGCTCTTCACAACCTGATCCCTGCTCTCCTGTCCAGTCTCCTTATGCCTTACTCCCCTCTACATACTCCATGATCCATCTACCCTGGCATTCTTTTGTTCTTTGAGCATCTCTCCCCCATGACTGGAATGTTCTTCCTCCTCATCTCCATATCTCAGTTCCCTAGCTTTCTTCACAATACAGTTCAAATCTCACTTTTGTCAGTTAGTCTTCCAAGCTACTAGTGCCCTCCCTGAGATTACCTTCCACCTATATATCTTATATATACCTACTTATTTTCATGTTTGTCTCCCACTTTAGAATGTGAGCTCTTTGAGGACAACAGCTCCCTTTATCTTTGTCTTTATTCTTAGTATTTAGCATAATTACTGATGTACAGTAATTCTTATTGCCTGACTACAGTACAAACATCACAAGATTTTAGAGATGGAAAGGACCATGGACAAGTCATATATCTAGTCATATATCTATTTCATGGACAAGTTATATATCTAGTCATATATCTATTTTACCAAAGAGGAAAATGAGTATCTACAGGGTGGAGGGACTTTCCCAAGGTCAAACAGATAGTAAATGACCAAGCTGAGACAGGTTTCTGACTCCAGATCTAGTGCTTCGCCAGCATCTTCTAACCATGGACATTTTGGCTACCTCTCAACACGTATAGACAGTCTATATACCACACAAATCAGTTTGGCTGTTTTTCCTGACTGAACTGGTCAAAAGCCAGTCAAAAGAGTCAAATCAGTATGTGTAATTAGGCACCTTGATGTGTACTGTGATCATACATGAAAAGTAGTGAAGAGGTGGAGGAGAATTTTCTTTTTTTAGTTTAAACTCTAAGGTAACTCAGGGACCATGCCTGTGGGAATCTATATAATTGCTCAAGACCGTTCAAAGACTAATGGGAAAAGTTATCTTGCTTCCTCTCAGACAAGACTAATGTTCCTACTCTGTTGGAATTCTAGGAGCAGGAGATCTCAGTAGCCCAGAGCCTTTGAGGTATTTCTAGGTGAAATTAGGTATTTTCAAAGGAGGCTTGAGTACCTCCGAATTGCTTTTGAATCTCAAAGGAAAAGAAGTAGTCAGGTCACTTAAATAAGCCCATCTAACTCTGAATCTATGGTCCTATCTTAAAAGAAATATATTTTAACCTAGTGAACCTAGAAAATTCTCATGGAGTTGTAGGAATGATGGAAAATGCTATGGCACTTGAATAGAGAAGAGGTGTTTTTAGATTCCCCCAACCCATTTCAGAGGGGATCACAGCATATGGTAGATTTGATATTTCTGCTGAGGTTGTGTCTACATAATCAGTCTGACTCTTTAAACAAACAAACAAATGAACAAACAAAAAACCTTACCTCACAGTTAAACTGGTTTACATTTACAGACTGTACAACTTGGGGAATGTATGTAGTATTATATGGGTTGAATTTTGGTAGAGAATCAAGTGAGTAATACAATTAGGGTCCCTCAGAGAAACCAACTTACACAAATGTAATTAATTTTATTGCTGCATTTCTGACTCCTTCCTATTGCTCTGGAAGAAGATTATAAAGTGCATAAACTTATTCAGCTATAAAGGGATCTTTTGTAATAAGCAAATGAAATTTTGATGCTTTGGCTATAAGGCATTTGATTATCAGCAGATTGTTATATTAATCCCAAAGCATTACTCAGTAATCTTATCTCTTTATAAGGAACAGTGAGGTACAGTGAAAGTGTGCTGGATTTGGAGGTAAAAGCACTGGCTTCCACTCCTGGTTCTGCCACTTACTTGTTCTGTAAGCATGGGCGGTCACTTAGCCTCAGTGAACCTCAGTTTCCTCACCTGTTGAGGGGCTTATGTTTAGATATACTCTAAGGTCCTATTCTAGCTTTAAGTCCATGATTTATTTCTATGCTTCATCCTTTCATAAAAGGCACCTTATCTTTGGTCCATTCATCTCTACTGATCTCAATCCCACTCAATTCTTGTTTGTTCCACATTTAAGGGCCTGCTAGACACTCACACTGAGCAGTGAAGCCTGTGATGATGACAGTGCTTTCCCCCCACTGAATGTTTCCTCACTTTGAGGGAGCAAGAATTTATAATGATCAAAAGCTCAGTTGGAGCATGTTTCATGTGGAATAAAGCCTCCTCATAAGAAGCTTTCCTCCTTGCTTTCTATTAGAACTACTATACTGAGGTGTCCCCTTTTATACCTACCAAGACAGGAACGTGCCCTTTACCGCCTTCGAGCAAAGGCCCTCCCTGGGAAACGCTGTATAATAGATGGTTTGTTTTCCATACATACATCTGCCTCTCCCTCCTGAGCAATTTCTCCTTTCCCTTTTCTCTTTCCTATTCCTAGCCATCATTACTTGTGCCACAATCAGTAGTTACCTTGTGTGACCCCTCCCTATTAGCCTCTTTGTGATTATGCATTAGCAGCTAACTATGTTACCCTTCCTAGGAATATCTGGATTTTAAAAGCAGTGCCCATATCTCAAGAACAGCAGAACTTTTCCCCATTGGAAGGCTCGTGGGGGAGACACTTTCTTGGGTTCCTCAAATTGTACCATGGTCTGCATGGTCTACATGGTACTTTCCTATAAGGCCAATTCTGCCAAAGTGGCTGGAGGAGATAGTGGTAGAGTCCTTGAGTTTTCAGCCAGGTTGGCTTGTCTGCTCAGTTGGCAGATGTCTCAGGAACTCCAGACCTTTAATTTCTGCATCTCTTTAGTGGTACAGGGTATGGACTAAGGATCTGTTGCTTTTCCTTCATTTAAATATTTCCTAATACAAAGAATGAAAAAGAGGATGCCGTAAGAAGCTGTGAATTTCTACTATGTACAGCTTACTTTTTTAGGGTATATTTCAAACACCATAGCTATAACACTGCCATGTTTGCGTCTCCCACTGAATTTTTTTTCTTTTGCTAAATTTTTAAATGATTCATTGATACATTTTTTTTCATTTTCCTCTCTTTATTTTTAAAGTATCATTATTCCTCCCTCCCTGCTGCCTTGCCAGCTTTCAGTGCTTTCCCCCTTGGTGTCCTATTCTGGAAGGGACATCAACTGTTTCTCTTTGAGGCTGTCTCAGCATGGAGCAGGAGGAGCAGATTCAGTGGCAGACTTCAGCAAGAAGCAGCCTGATGCCTCCATTCCCCTTGGAGACCTTTAGTCTCATTTTTGGAGTCTAGGAGGATGTCATATCCTTTCTTTCCCTCTAAATCTAGTCACTTTGCCTGTAGCACCTCTCCCTGTGTTGCAGCATCTCATCATTTTCTTGCCTTATCATTCCTGGTTAACCACTCAGCTCTGGGCATGTAAGGGAAGTGCTGAGAACTGAGAGGGTCACTACACAATGCACATGGTGGATAGGTGCTTAATAAAAATTTCAAAACTTGTTTAACTGAATTAAATGTTTATAGGGTAGTTTGGCTAGTCTCCAAATCCCCTGGAAACTATAGGATTCTTAAAAACCTGAAGAACTCCCTAAGGATGCATTGTATTACAAAGATTATGCATGATATTACATATATAGCATAATATTTGTATCATATTACCCCTTTAACTCTGTCTCTTAGAATCCATAGCCTTCCTTCAAGGCTCTGCATATCACCTCCTATAAGAAGCCTTTCTCATTTTCCTGGTCATTAGTGTCCTTTCTTTCCTCAAATTATCAAGTATATGCCTAGCTTTTTACATGTTATATTTTCCCCTACCTCCAATCTGAAAGCAAACTCCCTTAAGACAGTTGTGTGTGTGTGTGTGTGTGTGTGTGTGTGTGTGTGTGTGTATTCAGATCTTTATCATTTAACATGATTTTTTTTCAGGGCGTGGAGTGATCCAGACTCCTGCTTCATTGGCATAGGGAACCCCCAGTGTGGGGATTCCCTTAAACGCACTTGAACAACTCTGTAGCTTTTGGTCTTAAAGGTTTCCTGGGGCATTAAGAGTTTAAGGTGACTTACCCATTTTAACTCCAATCTTCCTGACTCCCAAACTAGCATTTTATCCACTCTTCCATGCTGCTTCTAACCTCACACATAGCAGGAACTTGTTGGATGACCCTGGATTGGATCACATGGAGACATATCCTCAACTTGATTTCAATAACTACTATAAATTGCACAGCCATTATATGAATTGATTTCATATTTCACCTGTAGATCTTACTGAGGTTTGTCCTCATGGATGACATCGTTTCCATAGTAACATAATGTGCTTCAAATGTTGGTGGAAAAGTGGAGACTTACAAAGACCAATTAGAAATGCTGTGCATAAGTGAGTATATTAATAACAAGCCACAGCTGTGAAAGGCTTTTTAGAAGGGCACAGTTACAGGGGAAGCAGCATTGTCTGGAAGATAGGACAAAAAGCTGGTGTTTAAGGAGCCTAGATTCAAGACTGCACAAGTCATTGGACCTGTCTACAAGCCCAGCTTTTTACACTATAAACAAACAACAAAAAAAGGAGATAATCATGTAATTAACTTTTAATTATTTATGGATTATCCCAGCCCCATTGTGTTTCCTCCACCCCCAACTTCTCTGCCTCTGGCTATTTCATTGTTCATTAAACCACTTGTAGGAAGGGGTGTGGGAATGAATGAGGAGTTCAACTCTTTGGTATTTTGCTACCTGCTTCCAGCACTGACAAATAAAACAAAAAAAGAGTTGTTGGGGGAAGGAAGGAGGTTGAAACAAATAGCTAAAATAAGTCATTTGGATTTTGGATTATCTGTGATTTCACTTACCCTTGCTATAATAGCACCCCATTACCACGGATAATTGCAAATTGACAGTACTTGCCAACTGCCTTGGGGAGCACTTCTGGTGATTAATTCAGAGATAGTATTTGTAACTCACTGGAAGAAAGGTGTTATAGAAAGATAAGGCATTACTATTCTAAGATATGAAATGAGACAGGGAGGAAATGGAATTTGATTATGGAGTACAGCATAAATCTTGAAACCTGATGGCTTCTACAGTCTTACAAGTTGTGGAGTATAACTCAGAGTTACCATAATGTCCTCAAAGATGGAAAACTTTCTTCTCCCAAGTGTTTTGGTTTTGGCCTAGATTTTCTTCAGCTGAGTGCTTGATAGGAGGTGAAAGTTCAGGTTACTAGGAACTTTGCCAGAGTGATATATGAAAAAGGTGTGCCCAGGCACACCTTTTTCAATGAGGGATGGTGCTTTTTTATGCCTTAGGACAATTTGTATGATTCTTTCCATGCTACTTTGTTGCTAGACACTCACACAGAGTTCAAGCAGATGGTTATTGACATCACTCTGGCATGGAATTCCACTAGGCCACATCTTTGTCCCTTGGAGAAAATTCAAATTTTTTTACTTGGGGCAAAAGTACTAATACAATCTAGGATGGTACAAGAAACACATTGCTCTCTAAGTCTAGGAAGACTATCAATTTCTTGGATTACAGAGGTTTAAAGTAGGTTCCAAAGACTTTGTGAAATGTACATTAGGAACCATAAGGTCCTGTTGGTTCAGAACAATTGCCTTTACACTTAAATGTTTGTAAATGTAATCCAGACCAAGACTTGTTCCCCATGGCGACAGATGAGGCAGCGTGCAAATCAAATTTGTACTACAACTCAGATGGGAGAGGGTAGAGAATAAAGTGTGGTAAAACTGTTAGAACTCAGGACACAAGGTCTTCTGGGAGTAGTGACTTAGGGACACCACTCAAGTGGGGAAACAAAGACCAAGGAACCCAGCTGATGAACTCATGCATCCTCACCTATAGGAGCGTGGAGGCACAGGTTGGGGTGGAACTCATCTGGTATGCTGGAAGTCCTCAAGATATCATTACATCACCAGTAATTTTTGTGTGAGCCCCAGACTTACCCACATGTTACCTTCCCTGATTTGTTAATGGAGAGATAGATGATAATCCTCATGAAGTGATTCCATCTGGCTGGGTGGGGAGGAAAGTAGCCCATTTCATAGGGAGCTCATTCAGCAACTCCGTAATATAACCAGTTACCCCTGGCCCTTTATCTTATCTCCTTGGAGAAGGTGGCGAGGGTGAGGAAAGGGCAGCAGGCAAGAGGGATGTTGTGGTGGTTGTTTCCTCAACTCTGGCTTGGTAGTGGGGGTTCATATCTAGCAGGTACTTAGAGATGGGTATGACAGCAAAGAGGCCCTTAGAAGTGGCCATCTGGGGGGTAGCTAGGTGGCACAGTGAATAAAGCACCGGCCCTGGAGTCAGGAGGACCCGAGTTAAAATCTGGCCTCAGACACTTAATACAAAACTAGCCATGTGATCTTGGGCAAGTCACTTAACTCCAATTGCCCTACCTTCCCCTCTTCCCCCCCACCCCAAAAAAGAAGTGGCCATCCAGGGGGCCTAGTAAGGGAACATGTGTGTACAGAGGCCCTCAGGGTGTACAGACATAAACCAGAGGTGTAATGGGGGAAGGAAATATATCTCTTGGACGTTATCTTTCTCCCTTACTTGTTAGTTATCTATCTACTGAAGGATGTTATAGTGCTGTCAGTACTTTCTATACTTTGATACCCTGGGACAAACTTACAGGTGCCCTGCTTTAGTTACAGTTCCACTAAAAGTACTGGGTAATGTCCCAGGTTCACAGCCTGTGGCATAACCAACTGTTACTAAAATCTATATTGGTTTCAGAGAATGCTATTCTGCAGTATTTTCAAGGAGGAACATGTATTAAATTGGCAAATTTTTGCATTCTCTAGAGGATGTGGAAATTTTTTCCCCCATTAGTACATTTAGAAATGACTTTTATTTACCTACCTGCTTACTTTATTTGGGCAGAAGATAGCTATTTGGGTGCCAAATTGCAGCAATGTATTGCCTTTGCATGTCAGACTTTGGCCTGATGGTATTTCCTCAGATGTCCTTCTTGTCAGTGGCCACATAGTGCATCTCTGTTTCATGCCAGCCTTTAGGTCTTTATAACTATCATTTCCAGGCAATCTTACTTTTAATGAGCTCAGAAAATCAGTGAAGTTAAAATTATTTCCCCTGAGTCAGGGTTGGCTTTATGTGTCTCTACTAGATTTTCCTTTTAGATAACAAATGATCAATAATCTGCTATGCAAAAAAAGGCCTGAATTATCTGAGGGTCTGTTTCTGGGGTTTTCAATTGGCTGACCAATTGGCTAACTAATAACATCTGACTTTAGAATGAGGGGCTGTGAGAAACAAACTATAGTATCAGAGATTTAGAGCTAGAAGGGGCCTTAGAAGGTATTGGGTCCAAGCTCTTCATTTTACAGATGGCCAGAGACAAGTAACCTGACTTGTTTAGATTCACATAGCTATTAAGTGTCTGAGATGGGCATCAAACCTGTCTTTCTGCTTCCCAAGTTCAGTATGCTATTCATTGTGCCACCTATATGCTTTACAAAAATGCTGTTAGAAAAAAGATGTATCTTTAGACCAGAGTTTAGCTATAATTAAAAGCAGGCATATTTAACCTAGTTAAGATAAAGTATCTTTAATCAAGTAAAAGAACAAGTGCGAAGGTTTGAAGGAAAACTGAACCTCTATCTTGTCTACACTGGGGGGTGATGGACCTCAGCTATGGAGGTAGGCTGGAGCAAGGATAATATTGTGTTATTGTTTTCATACATGTATTCTTTGGTTCAGAAAGGCTTAGTTAGATGACTCTTCTTAGCCAGTTAAGTTATTTAAGTTAATGTTTACTTAAACATTTCAATACTTGGAAAGTGTTACCTTTGGAATCTATAGAATGTATGTTCCAATTCTGTCTCAAACCCATGCTAGCCTATGTGACACTGGGCAAGTCAACCTCTCAGAGCTTGGGTTTCTTTTACTACAAAATAACTCTAATGACACTGATATTGCTTAACTCACAGAGCTGTTTGAGGAAGTCTTTGACAAGAAATAGAGCACTATATAAATGTTATTATTATTAACAACAACAACAATAATACATAGATTTGAGATCTTGTCAATTCTTTCCATTAGTGTAGATTTCAGTCTACTCACACCTTCTCAAGATGAGACTTGTTTGTGTTCTCCATATATAACTTCCAGAGAGGATTATTTAGTATGCTGGAAGCTTTTCTCTGGGTCCCTGTACAATTTTTTGGCTACTGGTGGAAACAGAGGGCTGTCCATCTGTTATCCCTTTTAACTTGGGATTCCATGATGGTATCCCATGTAGTTATTGCTGCATGACTGGTCCACCTTTTCCAATCCTTTTCCAATTCCTTTTCCAATTATAATTTGCTCTTGTAATAATAATTATAGGTCAGACTTATAAAGTACTTCAAGGTTCTCGAAGTGCTTTACATACAGTATCTAATTTGATACAACAATCCTGTAAGGTAGGTGTTATTATAATCCTCATTTTATAGATAAGGAAACTGGGGTTCAGAGATGTGAGGTGAGCCTTGCCTACTGTCACAAACAAATTCCTGATGCGGGATTAAAACTTAATTAATTCTGGCTACAAATCCTATACTCTCTCCAGTACTCCATGCTGCATTTATAATATCCTTTATACCACTTCATGAGTGTAGGTCATAGCTGGAAATATCCTGTAGGCAATTTGCATTCATAATGTGTATATCAATTGTCCTTTGAGTCACTTGTGTATTTGGTTCTTTAGAGATTGTGATATTATAAGATTTATAATCATAAAGCATCACCAGAACATTTAGGTTTAAAAGATGGGGTCTGGGACAAGGAAAGAGTTTGGGATTGTTAAAAATCTTTCCACAATTTTCAAAATTAAATCTAGCCTTCTTTCTTTTTCTTATGTTTGGTTTGGGTCTAATTCACTGAGTATTGTCTGACTCAGATATAAGCATCCCTAAATATTTTTAAGACTGTGTTATTTATTTTATGTATTCTTCAGTATATACTTGATTGTATAGTACTAAAACATTTCCCTAGACAACTGACTGCATGCCATAGTTAGGACAATAGGCATTTTCTATCCATTTACTTTTACTTATAGAGATTGTTATGTCACTCTCTTTTGAGTGATAATCAGTTTCACAAAAGGGGCCTGTTTTGAGCCTCATATAGCCATCACCATACATATCATGCAAAAGCAACCAGAGCAGAAGTATGAAGCTTGAAGGCCAAGGCTACATGTGGCCCACAACACTCTCAAGTGCAGCCTGAACCAAATTAAAATGTAAAAGGGAGATATTTAACTAAATAAATAAAAATGCAATAAAGCATAGATAATACATTTTAAAACAAAGTCAATATGTGACTCTCTGGGATCCTTATGTATGGTTTAATGGATTCTTTTTTATTTGCTTTTGACATCACTGATCTAGAGAATCTTACCATATATGATTTTACTCTTTCAGCGGGACCTTGTTCAGGACATACCTATAATCCTGGCAAATATCTATCTGTTTTATATGTCACTTAGAATGAATAACCTGAGGGTCATTGAATATAGTTATTTTGGGGCTTATATTATTGCGGAGTTTTATATCATCCTAACATATATGAGACTTCCTTTTTGGGAGAGAGCTGCCAAGACTGTGGGCTATATTTCAGTCTACCAGGCCAAATGCCTTTTTTTTTTCCAGAGGGGAGGAGGTAACCAACAAATAATAAATTCAGAGGTCTTTTGTATGTTCTACACATTTTGTCAATTGCATGACTATATAGTTGTGGCCTGAGGTAAGAAATTGTATACGAAAGCCAATCAATCACTCAATCAATTCACCAATGCTAAGTACAATGCTACATAACAGGAATCATGGTAGCTTCTGGGGAGACAAAGGCAGTGGTGAAACAGCTAGCACAATCTTCATAATGCTCAAAGTTCCTTGCCCCTCCTCCAAAAGATTATCTTCTATTTGTGTGTGTGTTTGGTTTGGGTCTAATTCACTGAATATTGTCTGACTCAGATATAAGCATCCAAACATAAGAAAACATGAACAGTACGAAGATTAGGAATAGTTTCATGTAGTCTATGAACTTTTTTTTAATTGATAACTTTCAATATAATTAGTTTGCTTTGTAATTCTCTGAATTTTACTTTTATGTGTTTAAAAACATTATTTTGTGAAGGAGTTGGGCAGTTTCATTGAACTTCCAAAGGGTTAATGTGATGGCTTCTACAGTCTTACAAGTTGTGGAGTATAACTCAGAGATAGTTCCTCAAAACTCCAAGTGTTTTGGGTTTTACCCAGATTTTCTTCAGCTGAATGCTTGATATGAGGTGAAAGCTTGAGCTTTGGTTGAGGTAGATGTTATTATAATCCTCATTTTATAGATAAAATACAAAAAAAATTGTGTTTGTGAGAGGTTGAAGGAGAAGGCTAAGCATTCCAGGCATGGGACACAGTTGAGGTAAACACAGATAAGGGAGATGATGTGTTGTGTATGAGGCCAATTTGGTTGAGCAGTAACATACATCAAAGCTTAAACTTTTTCTGCTCTTGACCCCTTTTCCCATTTTGGGAGAGTTCATTGGCATTGCATGCATGGCCTGAGGCCATGAGCAGTATAAAGTGGGCATGCTTTGTCTTCAGAACCAAGGCTGCAGTGATTGCCCGATGCAACATGGGCAAGAGCTTCCAGAAACACCTCGGATTCATTAAGCATTTGATTTTTAATTAATTTTTGGTTCAGAAACCTTTTACTGTTGTCATATTTTTTGCAACCCCATATGGGGTCATGACCCACAGTTTAAGAAGCACTGAATTATACACGACAGGGATTAATACGGTTGGGACCAGATTGGAAAGAGCTTTAAATGTCAAACAGAAAAAAGTTATATTTGATTCTTAAGATAATAGGGAACCATTGTAGTTCATCAGATAGAGGTATGACAAGGTCAGACTTGTGTTTTAGGAATAGCTCTTTAGCAGCTAGTGGAAGATGTATTGGAATGGGTGAGAGATTTGACCCTGGATGTTCCCTTCTCACAGGTACATCAAGGATACCCTTACTATGTTTGTATTTCATCCCCATAAAGATGTTATAAAAACACTGACTAGGAATATGGGTTGGTGGGTATGGATAGTCTATTGATCTCCTTTTGGGTTATAATATTATGTGTGATTTATTCCATTCTTTTACTATCTCCTCCCCCCAATCCCCCAAAGCATATCTTATAAAATAGTTTCCAAATGTTTTCAAGATTATTTTGCTTCTAGCATGGATTTCTGTATTGTGTACTTGTTTGTATAGTAATACACTGGGGAGTGAGCTATTAGGGTTCAACTTTAGTGGTTAAAATATAAATTATGATAAAAATAGATTTTTATAGAAATATAGACAAATCTGTGCCATTTTCCACCTATTTTCTGTCTTGCAAGTTTAATCCTGTAGGTTTGGTTTCATAACAAGTTTTGTAAAATTGTATTTTAGTTTCCACTAAACTGCTGTGTTATAAGGTGACACTGTTTACAATCTTCCTCTATAGGGCTTTATGAATGAACTTGTTCTGTATACCTTTTTGCCTGGCAAAAAGTAAACAGTTTGTTTGCCAAGGTACTTACTGGACTTCTTTGATATCATTGTAATGATTGCTTTGTAGCAGTTAAATTATTTCAGTTTAGGTTATTTTTAAGGTTAATATCTTTGCCTTTTCTCTTTTCCCATTTTATATGATTCACAACTCTTTTGAACATTGCAGGTTGAAATTGTTGTAATTGATTCCATTGATCCTTATATTTTATATTTTCTTCTAATATGATGGTCACTCTAATTAGTCACTGCTCTGTTTGAATACAGATACCTGATCCTGATATGATACCACTTTTATAGGATGGTAGATGTGGAGCTTGAAGGGATTGTAGAGGTCATCTAGTTCAGTCTGCAGTTTTATAGATGAGGAAATGGAAACCCATAGAGATTATATGGTCACATAGCTAGTAAGAGTGAGAGCCAGGATTCAAACCTAGGTCTTCTGACTTCAAATCCAGTGCACTTTCTCCTCCACTATCTGTAACTACTTATTTTCTTTCTGTTAATATAGAGGCCAAACAAGTTTTGAGGAATATCTCAGTACCTTTTAAAGAAAACTACTACATGGAGGGAGATCTTAGAATATTGCTTCTACTGCAGGCAACCTTTAGCATTTACTCTTTCTTAGATGTAGACTGCTTTTTTTTTGAGGGGGGAGGCAAAGGCAATTGGGGTTAAATGATTGCCAAGGTCACACAGATAGTATCAAGTGTCTGGGGGCAGATTTGAACTTAGGTCCTCCTGACTCCAGGGCTAGTGCTCTATTTGATGCATCATTTACCCTTTTACCAGCATAATTTTTACCATCTTCCTTTTCACCTTTTTAAAAATTTTCTTTACCTTCTCAGGAGGTCATAAGTTCTCTCTCCTTAGAGATATTTAAGCAGAGGCTGGATGGCCTCTTGTCAGGTATGTTATAATGGGGATTCCTTTGGTGTATAGGTTAGACTCATTGGCTGCTGAGGACCCTTCCAACAATTATATTTTGTCATTCCTTTGTGTGTCTACATTTGTATTGAAATCACAACCATAGTGTATATTCTCTTGGTTTGGGGGGGGTCTTGTCAATTTCTTTGTTAAGTTTCTCTACTTCTTTGTCTTATCCAACAGATGCTGACATATAAACTGAAATTCTGTTAATACATGGTAGTCTTTTGTTGCTTATGCTTTTCATGAGCATGGAGAGACAAGATGATCAAATTCTCCATGAGATTGTGTTTCTTATCTTATATTTCTATGCACAATGAAATTGGCTTTCCCAACTACTTTGTGTGCTTTTCCAGGGAGAACTTTCTAAAAATTACCTAAATTTACATAAAAAAACAAACGAACCACTTTTCTCTCAAGAATTCATATAGTACTTTAAGGTTTACAAAGCCTTCTATATCATCTTACTTGATCATTACAACAACTCTGAAAGGTAGGTCCTATTATTATTCTCATTAACAAATGAGGAAATTGAGGTTGAGAGAGAGAACTGAAATGATTTATCCAGTTACATGACTAGTATCTGAGGAAGCATTTGAACGCAAATTTGACTTGACATTCTTGACTCCAAGTCTAAGGCCCTAGCTGCTATGCTATCTAGAAGTATGATATAGGGGAGAGAGAGAGGACCTGGAAACTTCTTTTCCTGTATGCTGGATATGTAACCCTAGGCATTGTCCTTTTCAGGATTCTGGCCTATTCTTTAAGAATAGAAATTGCTGGACAGTGTTGCTTTCAATAGTAATTTCCATCTGGGAGTTCCCTGTATCAATGGAGTTACACAGGTTCAGGCCCTATCACAAGAAAGCCATTTATGGGGTTCATTTCTTCTAATATTGTGTTAGTTTGTTGATGATTGGACAAAAAATTGTATGTAGACTATAAATACTTATTTATAGACAGTCTGAAATACTGTGATTCTTATCATTGTCTGTTATCTTTTTTTCCCTAGTTGAACCATCTTTACTGTGGAAATGGGAAGGGATCCACAGGATTTTTTAATTTTTAATTTTTGTTTACTTTGGGGGTTGCCATTGTAAATAAAAAGTCCTCATGTGACAACCAGCTTGTAAAGGTTATGGTTTATTCATAGATGAATACAGAAAAATTAAAGTCCGTAACTAACTAAAAGGAAATTAGAAAGATGCGTAGTGGCTAGACCTACTGTCATTAGGCTAGACCTACTGTCATCATTAATGATGACTTCCATGTAAGAAAAAATGTGAAAGATGCCATCAAGGATTAGTGTGACTGAGAATGAAAGTAACCTTGTTTCTAGGGAAAATGACAGACAACAGTTAGACAATATAGCTAGCAAACCAGTAGATGATTACTGTGTATACTGATAGTATCCTGTCATTGATCTAGATTCTGGGAATCTAGAAACTAATTATTTCCTGAGGATCCTGTTTGTTCTATCACAATGACTAAGGCTCCCATGATTCTACTTATGGTTAACAGTGTTATCAGGGAGTTTTATGGTCACATTCTTCCTTTTAAAAACTTTTTTGGTTTCAAAAGAAAAAGTTAAAATCAGTGGACAAAATAACCATATCTGACAGCACATACAAAATGAAATTGTCTAATTCTCCAACTTTCTACTCAGAGCAATGAAATTTGTTCCATTATCTGGTCTTCAGGATCAAGTTTAGTCATTGTAATTAATTTGCATTCATAGACCTGTTATTGTCATTTTTCATTTATATTATTATAGTCAATGTGGTATATTGTTCTTTTACTTCTACTTACTTCACTTTACATTAGTTCAGCAAAATCTTCTCATATTTCTTTTAATTCCTCACATTTGTTTTAATAACAGTGCAAGTGTTCCATTATATTCATATATTACAATTTGCTCAGGCATCTTCCATCAATGGACCTAGGCAGATACACCCAAAAGAAATTCATGTAATAGGCAACAACATTTTAAAGGAATTTAAGGATTAGTTTTCATTATATTTCAAAGAGGAGATTCTTAAAATTTTTTAAAAGATCACAGATGATACCTTTACGAAAAAATGGGTGACCAAAAAAACCCCACTAGAAACTATTGACCCATCTTCCTACTTTTTCATGTATATAAATGCTTTCTGAGATTGGTTTATGCATACATAAAGGACTTGATGGAAAACATAAGGAGAGAATAGATAGGTATTTGCAGATGATTTTCTTTCTTTTTAAAAACATGTATTGATCTCTTTTGTTTTTACAGCAACCTCATTTCTGAATATTATGTCCCCTCACCTCTCTACAGAGCCATACATAATAAAGAATAAAAAAGAGAAAACAATTCAACACAACCAACTAACCAGCATATCAACCAAATCTAACAGCTTATGCATTATTCCATACCCAAACTCCTCTGCCTCTATAAAGGAGATAAGGCTGCAGTTCATTTTCTACAGCATAACTATATCTTCACAGTTACAGAAAAAAGTATAGAGAATACATGATCTTGCTTTCTTTATTCTTTGAAGATGTTAGAAAATTTGATTTGGTAGAATGAAATGCAACTATACTGCTTTCCAACATTGTATCTCTCATGCATATGTTAAAATCATATAAGATTCAGTGACAAATGGTACTATGGAAATAACTCTGTTAGTAATATGCTGAGTACAAACATTAAATGGACATATATGTCAAGTAAATGCTGCTCACCTAAGATTTTTACCATTGTCTTGGAAAATGATTTTCAGAGTTTAAATGAAAGAAAAAAATCCCACTGGAAAAAAATAGGTCGTTAAAATGTTCCTGTTTACAGATGGCATAAATTCATTAATTCATATGTAGCTGTGACAAATGAAAAACATTTGCTAAGAGCTTACTGTATGCAAAGCACTATCATAAGTTTTGTGGATACAAATACAAGCAATTTGAAAGAACAATTTATCAGAAGTCAGGGCCTTTGTCTTTTGGTTCCGACTCCATCACTAGCTGTGAGGCTTTGAGTAAATCATTAAACTTTTTGGAATATCACATTTGCTTACCTTCATAATGAAAAACTGGGTGATCTTAAGGTGTTTTTTTTCCCAGCTCTGACATTCTATGATTTTAACCTACTTTTTTTTCTTTGATATTTGTATCACAGGCAAGAAGACTTAGAGGACTAGAACATTTTGTTTTAGAAAGCAAGGCAATTGTGATTGTGACTTGCCCAAGGTCACACAGCTATTAAGTGTGTCAAGTATTGGAGGCTGGATTTGAACTCCATCCTCCTGACTCCAGAGTTGATACTCTATTCACTGAGACACTTAGCTGCCTCTGGACTATGACCTTTAAAATGTTAATTAAAAAGAAAACTAAGTATTATCTCTAGATCTTAGTAAGTTAATCTGGCCTTAAAGAGGAGAGGATGCTAGAAGGTTAATTGATTTGACTAAGGTAGTGTTACAGATGAGATTTGAAAACAGGCCTTTGACTCCAGAAGGATTATAAATTTAGACTTGCCTTCTACACATTTTGAATGCTGCACTTATATAACCCCCAATATTAAAAGAAAGATTGAAAGGCCTCTAGCATGTTGGTAGATAAAATATAGAGGATTAATTGAAAAACATGGATAACTGTGGAAAAGAACACTGGATTTGGAGTGAAAAGACCTGGGTGAAAATCTCAACATTTCTACTTATTACCCATGTGACCTTGGATAAGTCATATAACCTCTTTGGGTCTCAGTTTTCTCATCTATGAGAAATAAATGAGTAAAATGCAAAATTAGGGATTTGAATCAGATGACCAATGAAAAGGTGGATATAAGGGAAAATCATAGAAAAATATACTAGTTAACATGGCTCAGAAAATAGAATTGAGAGAGACCAAAGCCCTAGAAACTACCTAGAGGCCTCACATCTACATATCATAGATGTGTAGAGATTCTGAACATAGTGAACAACAAAACAACCTCACAAAAATGAAATTGATCATATTTTGGAACACTTGGTAATAGCAATACTTCTAGTCTGGTGCCCGAAGCCTTCACCCTTGGAAGCAATCTGATAATTGCTTCTGCTTGATGCTACAGCCACAGCTACTGGACACCCAGAAAAGAAAGTTCTTGTCACCAAAGTCCTTGGTTCGACATCAGAAACTGTTATGATTTCATCAGTAGAAATGACATTAAAGAAGAGGCATTACCATCTGCTTTGCTACATCCCAAGGACTGTGGGACCTTTCTATCTGAATAACAGCTCAACTCTCCATACATTTTGTCCTCCCATTATAATGTGAGCTCTTTGAGAGCAAGGACCCTCTTACATTTCTGTTTGTATCCCTAGCACAACACAGTGCTTTTGAACACAGTAGGTAGTACTATGTAGTATATAGTAGCTTAATAAATGTTTCATTTCTTCATTTTTCATTCATGCATTCACTCTCCTCAATGAGTTTTCATAGGATTCTAGGTCTCTCTCATTACTAAATCTATGCTCCTGTGATTCCATTTAAAGCCAGATGCCAAGGAAAGGTTATTATCTCCACTAGTGGAGTGAGTGTATATAATTTTACAAATATAAAATATATACACATAAACACATATTATATGCAAACCCATAGATTCAAATATATACATGTATATATACAATTGGGTCTACATGTATAGTTTTGGCTTCTGAGATCTAGAGATAATACTTAGTCTTCTTTTTAATTAATATCTTAAAAGTCCTAATCCTCTAAGTTTTCTGCCTAACATACAAATACTGAAAAAAGAATGATTTAAAATCATAGAATGTTAGTTGAAAAAAAACCCCCAAACTAAGATCACCTAGTTTTTTCTAAGGTGAGCAAATATGATGTTCCAAAAAATTAAGTGATTTACTCAGGTCAGACAGTTGGCTAGTGATGGAATTTGAACCAAAAGACAGATGCCCTAATTTCTAATAAATTGTTCTTTCAATTTGCCTGTATTCGTATCCCCAGGACTTATCATAGTGCTGTGCATATAGTAAATGTTTGTTGACCTGTTGACTTGTTGATTTATACTGACCTATTCATTTTAGCTTTATTTCCTCTGCTCATCTACTCATTGAAGTCCTGCTGAGAAATTATAGGAGCAAGTGAATGGAGAGCTTCAAGAGTGAGGAATAGCAGAAAGGGGCCTAGACAATTCTTACTAGATAATTATTTCTGGCTAACTGCAGAGTCCTATTTAACATTTTATTCTGATGTCTCATAGTTGTGTGGGCATGATTCTTATTGTTGAAGGCTAGGTCAGTAGAATGTTAGCTAATCTAGCTGTAAGGATAAGAGGATGGCAGGAGATTGTGAGTAATATTACATCATAAAAAAGCGAGAGGTAGTAGAGAAGAAAGAAGTTTGCAAAAAGCTTGGAAATACCTCACTAAGCAAGATCATCCGAAGAAACATTTAAGGATAAAAATGGAAGGAGAATATGACAAAAAAAGAAAAAGAACTCTAAAATTGATATTTAAAAATTTGTCCATCAATCACAGTGGAGCTTCCACATTTGGACATGAGCATAACAATCCCTGATGTGTTGCACGGTGAAGCAGAGATGGCACTCGTGAAAACAAAAATATAAGAGCAGCTGGACTCAATCAAGTATAAACAGAGGAAGTCTGTTCTGGAGGTGGAACAATTTTGAGGGTGTGGAGGGATTAATACTTAATACATCTGAAAGAGAGGAGGATGATAAATGGTTGGAAAAATTCACAGACCTTGTTATCACCAAAAAAGGTTATTGAGAAAGTATCAATAACTACTGACTCATGTCCTGACTCTCCTAACTCTATGAAAAACTTTGTGATTTTATGCATGTTAGAAGGGCATCCTTGATAAAGGAATAGCCAGGGAACAAATAGAGACTATAACATCACACTATTTATTATTTGTTTTTGATATTTGGTTCAGTTGAGCAAAATACTGGCTCTCCTCCACCAACACATTTCTCATGCGTATATGTTAGAATCACAAGATTCCTTTAAGATAAAAAAATAGAGGCAACTTTGTTTGATAACCCACTATTTATTAATATAAAATGATGTGTACAGCAGAGAGATGTATGCTTCTCAAAAGTGTTTATTACTAGCATGGAGGATGTCTAGTTTCCATATAGAAAGAAAAGTTTCCCTAGAGATGATAGTCCTAAAAGATGTTCATGTTTATATGTGGCATTGTGCTGATTACATTGAGCGCTCTGGAACACTGAGGAGCCTTCTGAATGAGACCCATCATCATTCACAGGAGAACAGCATAACTCTGCACAGGAAGAACAAAAACACAAGTGGATGAAGAATGCTTGATTTTAAATATGCAGTTGGACCGGCAACCTAGAGTCCCTCAGTATATCTGTCCCAGTGGGCCAATGTGGATGGACAATAAGCTGGACCAAGAGTAGGCTGCAGTACATCACCAATGAAGAATTACACAGAGGAAGCACCATGCTATCTGAAAGATGTAAGGGCAGAAAATGTACCAGATTGGTCATATAGTGAGAGTGAGGGAAAATTGAAGGTCATTGGCATTCAGGCAATGTCTGGTGATCTAGAGGAAGCTCCCAGTATATTGGGTAGACCTCTCTCTGTGAAGGCTTGACAGGAGGCCATGGACAAAAGTTGTCCAGGGTGGGAAGACATAAATGAATTGTGATATGTACTGGTAGAGGAAGCACCCACCCTGAGGAGGCCACAGATCCATTAAAGTAGCAACAGAGAGATGGCTATAATAACATCTCCCAAATGAACTGGCCAGTTAAGTAAAATAAGAGATCGTTTCAGTAAAAAAGAAAAGACAACAGTTAAATCTGTTTTGTTCTAAGTAAGCAGAGAAATCTGATGGTTTACTGACTTTTTTTTAAACTAGTGTCAGATATAGCTTTTAATCAGGATTTTCTTGGCTTTTTTATGATTTACTTTATAAATTGTAATCCACAAAAACAAACAAAAACCCCATGTTTCAGATCTTCTCTATCAGGCAGCACGTATCTGTCTGAAGACACAAGTAGAAATGACGGCTGATATATCTCAGGATCCCACAAATTTACAGTCACCACTTTCCTTATGGACCAACTTCTTTTAATGACCTTCTACTTAATTCCTATTGAGTAAGCTCTTGGCATAGATGAATACTCATTCTGGAACCTGTGAAATGTCACTAATGCATTATCACACCAGAGAAAAATTTCATCTTCTTTAGAGAGCAACCCTGTTATAACACTGGTGTCCACTTTAAGTTTTGTCCCCTTCATGACTTATGACACATCCTCAAAGAATGTTACCAACTAACCTTGAGTCTATAAATTATGAGCCAGTGGTTCCTGTTTTCTCTCTGAAAGGAACTGAAGATTCTATAGTAAATCATTTTGATGGATGAACATTTGGGGAAATTGTTGCCCTACTCGTACAAGGTCCAAAAGAAAAGGCAGCTCCACAAGACTACTTTGTTATCACTATGGCACTGAGCTATGTTCATAAAATCTCAATAGAGTTATAATTTGATATATTCTTATCCCCATCATGAAAGGCAAACGATAACACTCTCAAGTCAATTTAAAGGACAGAAAGGATGTTTTAACCACTAGTGTGGCTGAGGAAATTTTCTTCAAATGAACAATCCATAGTTTAAACCATTTCTTCATGTACTGTAGGAAAATATATGCAGATTTAATCTTTTTTTTTCTTGCATCTAGTAGTTTAATGTTAATTTACTATTGAAATTTACAAATGACTTTTTTGATAGGTCCATAAGAAAAGGGTTTAAATTTAAGATGCTGATGAAAAATTTAATGCAGTTGATACAATAAGAAATCAGCAATAGAAAATCGTGATTCTATTTTGCAATTTCCATGCTTCCCATAAAAATGATCTGGAGGAAAAAAAAACCCCAACAACCTCATACTTAGTTCCACAGAACAGTCTCTCTTGATTTTATTTGCAAGATTGCAATTTACTCCAGATCATCAACAATTATAAATAAATAAAAACAAAGTATAATAACTCTAAACTCAAGTTTATAAATGTTATACTTTGGACTGAATGATAATAGCACAGAGATGAAATAGAGTTTTTATAATTGAAAAACAGAGACTGAACACTAAAGTTTTGTGTGGTTTTACAAAGTTAGGTAAATGATTGAAATCATTATCTTGATAATTCTGGGTAAAAAACATTTCTTTTGTCTAAATTATCTGCAGAATTTAAAAAATAGACTTAGGGATGGCTTACGTGGGTTGTGCTTACCACTATGATTCTTATTGATCCATACAGATTACTGGAAAATCATGAAGAGCATGGTGATTCATACTGACCATGAAAATTATCAGTGGGGAACTATTTTAACTGTGACCTCATTTTTTTTACTAGCTTCACAGGATGCTTATATTTTGTTCCAGTGACCATGAGCTATTCAATTGCAACTCAGTAAGAAACAGCCTACAACCTTGTGAAAGTATTAGTCATTAACTCACAGAGTAGTGAAGAATTAAACCTGTATGATACATGGGGAGGAAATAATGTCAAAGTGGAAAAAGCTGAAACAGCTATGTAGGAGCTAGAGGTTAATATTTTAAGACTATCAATCAATAAAAAGAACACAGTATGTGGGAAAGGGCTCATCTCCTAGTGGGGGGTAACATGAGGCTTAATATTAGGATAATTGTATTTAATATTAGTATACTAAAAGAGGGATTGCATAGAATTAGTGAAATGACATCAGGTTGTCATTAAAGTTTCCATGGTACTTGAAAGAATACCCAAGCAATTACAAAAGACTATACCCCAAAAGAGGCATGATATGGAAATATTTAGTGAACTTTTTTTTTTGGAGGGAGGAAGGCAAGGCAATTGGGGTTAAGTGACTTGCCCAAGGTCACACAGCTAGTGAGCGTGTCAAGTGTCTGAGGTCCTATTTGAACTCAGGTCCAGGGCCGGTGCTCTATTCACTGTGCCACATAGCTGCCCCAAGTGAACATTTTTAAAGGTTTTTGTGTTCTACTCTCTCAACTAATGGGCCCCTAAATGGTGCAGTGAATAGAGAGCAGAAATCAGGAAGACTCATCTTCCTGAGTTCAAATCTGACATCAGACATTTACTAGCTCTGTGACCATGGGCAAGTCACTTAACCCCATTTGCATTAGTTTCCTCACCTGTAAAATGAACTAGAGAAAGAATGGATAACCACTCCAGTGTCTTTGTCAAAAAAATGCCAAATGGGGTCATGAAGAGTTGAACAGAATTAAAAAAGTGACTGAACCACAACTAGCACCTAGTAGGTTACAGTTAATTCAGTTTCCTCTTCTTTGAGATGAAAGGTCTGTCTGATGGACTCTTATGGTTCCTTTCAGCTCTGAAATCTGTGATCCTATGGTCCCTAGATCAAGACCCTCATCAGCTCTTGCCTGGACTGTTGTAATAGCTTCCATGTTGGTCTTCCTGTGTCCAGACTGCCCTCTCTCCAGTCCACCTTCCACACAGTTGTCAAAATAATATTTCTAAGGCACCAGGCTGATCAAGGCATCCCAAGTCTCAAAAATCTTCAGTGTTTTTCTCTCCCCTTAGGATTAAATACTCACCCCTCATGCTGGCATATAGCTCCTTTATATTCTAGAAAAAAAACAAACATCTGGATATAGCCTACCCTCCAGTCTTGTTCCACATTCTTCCCTTCACAATTTATATGTATTTCTGGCAACTAGAATAGTGTCTGGCCCATGGCAGGTGTTTAACAAATAATTGTTGATTTTTGAGTCACACTTGCTGTTTTCTAATTATACTGGCTCTCCACCTCTTTACTGAACTTAACCTCCAACTCTAGCATTCATGCACTTGTACAAGACAACCTCCAACTCCCTCATCGTTTCTGATGTTCAGAATCCTTATCTCCCATCAAGGCTCAACTCAAATGCCACCTCCTCCATGAAGTCCTTCCTGAATCTCTCCAGTTGTTATTGTTTTCTCCCTCATCCAAATACATCCTATTTATTTTCATCTGTGTTGGACCCAGTGAATGTGAACTACTTGAATGCAGGGCCATATTATTATTGTCTTTGCATCCCCTACATGTAGCACACAATACCCTGTACAGAGTAGGTACGTAATATTTGCTGCATTGAATTAATATATGTTAGTTGATAAAGATTAGATAAAAACACATTTTTTCAGAGAAGTAATAAAATATTCAACTTACTTGAAGAATTTAAAAATAAAAATAAAAATGAAAGAAATTTAGTATTTGTACTATGAGTTATACATTTCAATTATTAGTCAAGCCATAAAATAGTATCTCCTCCATATAGGGTGCGGTGTGCTAGGCTCTGAAGGAGATGCAAAGACAACAAAACGGCCCCACCCTTATGTAGTTCATATTACAAAGGTTAATCTAGCACAGATATAAATAAGTAGAAAGTCTTTGAAGGAGAAAGAAAACACTAAAAAGAGAAGAAATTCAGGAAGGGCTTCGTGGAGGTGGTGGCTTTTGAGTTGAACCCTGATGGAAGATGAGGATTTTGGAAGTGTATATACCACAGGTATCTGCCACTCACAAAGAATATTTCCTATGAAGTGTCCAAAAGGAAGAGAGATTCCCTATTGAATGAGTTCCTCCAGATTTGTCCTCTTTGTGGATAACATTATATTTGTCACATTAAACCCTGGAAAATTGAAGTTCCTATTAAATGGGATCCATAATCACTCAAAAGGGTTTGGCCTAATCATCCACATAGGATGAACTAAGATGATAAAGAATGCCTGTCGTCCAGACTATGACATGTAGTTGGGTGAATAGTCCGTAATTTTGTCTATCAGCATTTGTGTCTTGGACAGATGCTAGAGACAGACAATGAGCTGCATTCCGAATTGAAAAGGAGGAGGGGAGCAGACTAGATTGTCTTTGGGAAGCTGCACAGTGCTTTTAATGACTCCCAAGATTCCTCATGAAACCAAGACCCATTTTTAATGCCTAAATTCTTTTTTGTGATGCTTTTTGATTGTGAAGAATAGAATACCATAATCTCCAAAAAATAAAGTTCAAGGTTAGCCAGAGGACAAGGAGAAATGCATAGTGGATGGGATTAGAGCCCAGCTTATTTCCAGTGGAAAACGTTACACAGATGAAGAGACATAAAAGATATCAAAGAAATATATTCATGGAAAGTAGAGAGGGTGAGAGATGACAGATTGGAAGCATGTGTTCTCTCTTAATGCTGATGCAGTATCCTTACCTCAAGGAAAGCACCTTGCCTGATGGGGAGATTACAAATAGACAGCCCAGGTGCTCTCTTGGTGTGTATGTAATATCAAGACATTTATAAGAAGATACTCAGACTGTTGGGTGGACTCTGTGGAGGATTTACTGGAGGAGATGGATAAATAATTTGTACAGGATAAAAGAGCATGGATGGGCAGTGATTCTGGGCCATTGGAGGGAGTGCTATATTCATACTGATAGGTTCACAGATTCATCAAAGTAGCAGAATACCCTGAAAAAAAATTAGGGTTTAAATTTCTACCAGTAGCATGAATACAATATTCCAGATGTGATCTCTAAAGATATAAATAGAGAACACTCTTAGTGACATTCTACCTCTGCTGAAATTAGTACTGTTTGCTTTGCTGTAAAATATCTTTAAAGGTTTCCATGTGTAGCAGAAAGAGTACTGGATTAATTGGAGGGAGGAGACCTGGGTGACAGTCTCTGCTCGGCCACTGCCTTTAAATTTGAAACACTATGTACTTAATTTATCAAGGTCTCAGTTTCCTCAGCTGTCATATAAGATGCTGGAATGGATAAGGAGAGGCAGGCTGATGTCATGCTTCAGGAGTTTGCTTTGAAGACCTGGATTCAAGTCCTGCCTCTTATACAACTCTACTCAAGTCACTTAATATCTCAATAATCTATGCTACTATCTAAGATGATAAGTTTCAGAAAAGGTGCTGACCTCCATTGGTTAAGGGAATTTTCTTGGTATAGTAAAGAAAATACTAATGAAATGGTTCTTTTTTCCTTCCCCCCAAACAAACAAAAAACAATTAATCAAAGTTTTATGCTAAAGGAAATCATGTAACATAGGTCTTTAAAGAGGAAATCCCAGAAGAGATATACATGGTAGGAATACATTTTATATAACACGAGGTTATATTTTCAGATCAACTTTCTATGACACATAGACATCTCAGAGTCCCTTGTTAAATACTTTTACCCTTGTAGGACAAAGCTAGGACATAAGACTTTTAGCTTCATCTGCATTCAGACTCAGGTTGCTGACCTAAGTGTTAAGAGTTTATTTCTCTTCCCCTCTGCCCAAAGTTCATTTTGGAATATTTAATTACTTCTGGATTTAGATAGGAGGAAGTAATTTAGTATTTCTATGATAATCACTTTTCCCCACATTTTATAACTTGGCAATAGAAAGTCAGATTGGGTTGAAAAGAATCTTGTAAATTTTTAACTTGAGAAAACAGTTTTTCATGAAACAGGGTGACTGCCAAGGGAAGAATCAGGAGAGAATCTTTTTGCTAAGTTTGAATTAGCAGGTGTGAAAGATAAGGACTTATTTTCCAAAGAGTAATGACAGTCTTGCTAGCTGCTTTAGTTGAGACCCCTTCTCTATCTTCCTACTTAGACTGTTATAGCTGTTTCCTAATTAAATCCTGACTTGACTTGACAGACTTGACTGTCTGTCCCCTCTCCAATTTGCCCTCTATATAGCTGCCAAATTGATACTCTTTAAACTCATCTCCCTTGCTCAAGAATCTTTAGTGATTCCCTGTTGCCTTTAGGATACCGTGCAAACTCCCCACTTGGCCAGTGAAAGGCCATTATGATCTGACTCCAGATGATCTTGCCAGCCTCCCTTCACATTCTTCTGCATCCTCTTCCACCCAAAGTCATTTCTCTTCTCACTTTCACACTTTTGCATAGACCATCCCACATGCACATCTACTTCCTCTGAGAAGCCTTTTCTGATCCTTTTAGTTATTAGTTCTCTCTCCTTCACATTCCTTGTTATTTACTCTGTAGCATGAATATTGTATTGTTTCCTACTGGAACTAAGAGCCATGAGGGTAGAGATTATTTTTCATTTTTTCTTTGTATCCTTAGAACCTTGCAAGATGTATGAAGAATGGCTAATGATAAGTATTTTACTTAGAATTTTGCAGGTTTTTTTTAAAAATAGAGATCCTCCTTAGGGTTTGAAGAAATGGGTTGGAAGCTCTAAGTGGAAGTGGACAGATAGGGGGCATCTAGGTGATATAGTGGATATGGTCCCTATTTGTGAGTTCAAATCTGACCTGACATACTAGTTGTGTGATCTTGGCCAAGTCATTTATCCCTCTTTGCCTCAGTTACTCATCTGTAAAATGAGTTGGAGAAGGAAATGGCAAGCCATTCCACTATCTCTGCCAAGAAAATCCTAAATGGGGTCACAAAGAGGCAGACATGACTGAAAACAACTGAACAACAATGAGCAACAGGGATCATATCCTACTTGTTATTCTATACTTTGCAGAGCCTACCACAAATAGTCACGAAATAAGTATTTGTTGATTTCACACAAGAACATTTTTATGCCCCTGATTCTTAGAATGTTTGGGTAGTCTTTGTAATTGTTCATTTTGACAACAGAATCGTCTATTATAATTTATAAATGGTTAAAACTTGTAATCTAGAAAATACTGAATTAGATTTTGTGTTATAACATATTAACGTTTTGTTACATCTATTGAAAGGGTTTGGTGCCAGCTGGGCAAGAACTGGACTCCTTTTTGTCATGGAAGTTGAGGGTGGGAGAAAGTTTTTTGCTTAGGCCATGGTGAATAGGTCAAGTATAACGCAAAGGCTAAGAAATGACTTAGCTAGGGAATTTAGCCAGTCAATCATTCAATCAAAGGATTACAAGAGAAAAGGACCTACCCAGTCCCTAGACTCCAGCAATAATCAAGCATTGGGACGTAGAGAAAACAGATTCTGTAGGACTGAGATACAGCATCATGAATGACCAAATTCATATCAAGGGAAATAGATCTTTGTTAATATCAAGGTCAAGAGGTTGGGCAAGAGGGAGTCTAGGATTAAGATAAACTATCTTGCATTTTTATTCACTGTCATAAGTTCACATGTTTTCTTATATGTTTTATAGTAATGAGGTTAGTTAGTGGGTTGTGTTTAAGGAGAAAAGGAAAAGCAATGGCATAAACATGAAACCTGTTTTTCCCTTGCTTAGGTCTTGGAGATAGAGAACCCAATAGAAAAGAGGAAGTGGTGACAGTAAAAATTAGTACATTGTCCTAAATGCACAAAATTGAAATGGCATCACAAAGTGATGAGGAAGGGCAGACATGGTCCATTGACAGTGGTCCTCTTTTTCTTAGGCCCAGGTGTTATATAGCCAAATTTAATATTTTCTCACACTAGGACAATTCACTATGTCTTTATAATATCTGGAGGAGTTTTAAAAAATTCATTACATCTCTTTCATTGCAATGAGCATATGGGAACCTTTTCAAAAGATGCTAAATTCACTTCATTTTATCAAATTTTCAGAATTCTTTGGACCCCTTGTAGGTTCCCATGCCTATTATGCAAGGTTGTCCTTGAAAGATATTTACATCAAATAGTCAGTTAAAACTATTGTTATGTCTACACCTTGGCCTAGATACAAAAAACCAAAATGAAGCTGTCTCTCTCTTTAAGGAACTTAAATCTATTAGATTTGTCCCTTTATTTTCAGATGATTGACAGTTGGTTTAAAAAGAATAACTAAAATTTTGTTATTTAAATTCATGAATTATAGTTAAAATCATAGAATCTTAGAGTTGCAAGGGGCCCCTAAAGCCAACTAGTTTAATCCTTACAAATCTAAGACAAATCTTCTCCAACATATTCAACGAGTGTTCATCCAGGCATTGTTTGAAGACCTCTAGTGATATGTAACAATTAAGTTCCAAGACAACTTATTCTATTTTTGGAATATTTGAGTTATCATTTTTTCTTGTATAGAGTCTAATAATTGCCTCCTTGTACTTGCCACAAATTGCTATTACTATAGACCTCAAGGGCCAAGCAGAACAAATCTAATTCTTCTTCTAGGTAGTACTTCTTAAAATACATGAAGAGAGTTTATTCTGCCTAAATCTTTTCATCTCTAGGCTAAATTAAAGTCATGTAGCAGTATTAACACAATAAGGCATACATTATTCAGAGTAGTATATTCAACCACGTAGGAATTTGCAGAAGTATTTAGGCATATACTAAATATTGTTATCTTCATCTTCCAATTATATCTTATTTCTCTCTTAAAAAAAGACAAATGTCATGTACCTTCTTTTTTGCAAGGGTGAGCAGATTATCGATCAAGCCAAATCAACAACATCTATTAAGCACCTACTATGTTTCAGTAACTCTGTTAAATACTGAGGAAATAAAGAAAAGCAAAAATAGTTCCTGCCCTTAAGAACCTTACAACATAAAGGGGTAAATAGCATGTAAACAGCTATGTAAAACAAGATATAGATATCTTTATATTTCTATATCTGGTTATCTATCTATATATGATAAATTAAAGATAATCTCAGAGGGAAGGCACTGGTATTAAAAGGGACCAGAAAAGACTTCTTGTAGAATGTGGAAATTTTTGCTGAAACTTAAAGGAAAGAAAAGAAACCAGGAGGTGGAGATGCAATTATGAGCTCCTTGAGGGTAGGGACTATATTTTGCTGGGTTTTTTTTTTTTTTTTTGGTAACTCCAGCACTTAGCAAAGTGCTTGATGTGTTATAGGCTCTTAACAAATGCTTGTTGACTGAATGATGAGGAGGGAGAGTGTTCTAGGCCTGGGGAATAGTCAGTGAAAATTCATGGAGGAGATGGAATATCTTGTGAGGGGAAGAGCCAGGAAGTCCATATCATTGGATGATAAAGGATGATAAAGGGAGGAAAGTAGAAGAAGTCTGGAAAGGTAGAAAGGGGGTAAGTGGAAAAGGGCTTCAAAACCCAAATGAAAGATTTTGTATTTGGTTCTAGAGGTCATAGGAAGCCACTGGAACAGAGGGGTGACATGGTTAGACCTGTGCTTTAGAAACTGTGACAGCTGAATGAAGTATGGATTGAAGTGAGGAAAGGGGAGACTGGAAAACCAGTAAGAAGACGATTGTGAGCTCCTGGAAAACAGAGATGGCTTTGCCTTTCTTTGTATACCCAGTACTTAGTACAATGCTATTGCTATTCAGTCATCTCTAACTCTTCATGACCCATTTGGAGTTTTCTTGGCAAAGATAATGGAGTAGTTTAAATTTCCTTCTATAGTCCCTTTTACAGATAAGGAAACTGAGGCAAAGTTAAATGATTTGCCCAGGATCACACAGATACTGGATTTGAACTCATGAAGATTAGTCTTCCTGATTCTAGGCCCACTGCTCTGCCCACTCGGCCACCTAGCTGCCCTGGCACAATACTAATACCTAAGTATATTATGAGGGCTTAATAAATGCATGTTCTCTGTTGACTGACTTTACTTGATTAGGACAGCAGTATAATTAACATCTGCTGTAGATTAAATAAAAAAATTTACAGAAGTAGTTTATTTCCACTATATGATGTAGCAGAAAGAGCATGAAACTGGGATCTAGGAGACTCAGGTTCTAGTACTAATTTTGACATTCACCAGCTGTGTGATCTTAGGCATTGTTTACAGACACTCGAGGGTTATAAAATAAAGGAATTGGAGTACATGATCTCTAAAGTTCCCTCTGGTTTTAGAATTGTACCAAAATGCTACATTTCATTAGAAAAATTCATTTTATCTTTTCACTCATTCATACTCCTGGTGTAGCTTTTATTTCAAAGGATTTTTTTTGAGAATAGTCACAACTAGGTCTGACCGCATGACCTATCTATACTCCTATGCTTGACTTTCATCTTTAGAAGGTAGCTTGAATCCAGGTTATATCCATAGAGACCAGAAGGTTTGTCCATATGCCAACTGTGTTGTGATTAGATAAAATATTTCACTAAGTGTAGTACAGCTTATAGTGGATTTATGTCAGAGTAATGGAGAGACAAACCATCAACACAAGTATTGCCAATATGACCAAAAAATCAATTTTTATTTGTTGTTTTTGTTTCATTTGTTGATGATAGTACAAGTTAAATGTGGAAAAAATTTGCATTGGTAAATAGCTTCTGAAACCAATACACCTATAGAAATTCTAGTCCACCTATACACCTGTATTGGAATTACCCTGATATTTAATTTAAACTTTGCATTTTCCTCAGCATGTTGTCCCTGCCTCCAGCTTTTCTTCACATCATAGTCTATATCAGGTACCCAGCAACCATTTTGGCCCCTTAGGACTTCCTTTAGCAACCCTGACACAAGTGAAGGGATAAAGAAGAATCATCACAAATTGTGCTGATGTAATAAAACAAACAAACAAACAAACAAACATGTAATAGTGCTAGTCCTGTTGCCTTCCTGTGCATGACAATCATCTGTAGTGGTGGCAATCCTGTTGACTTCCTGGATCTGTATTGAGGGCACTCCCAATGGGAAAATCCCCACTATGATTTTAATGTCTTGCCTTGGCATGTTCTAGGTACTCTAGGTTTGGGTGTACTATTTTGTGTGCTCTAGATTAGGGATCCCATGTCCTCTGATGTAGTGTGCCCAATGTTAGGGACAACTCAGGTTAAGGTAGTCAAATTAATCCACCTCTCAATTGGCTTATAGTGAGTCTTTGTGAAAACATTTTAATTATCTAAATTATTTGATTTTTTTCCATTTTTAGTGCAGTAGGCAATGCAGGGAAGCCACTGAGCCTTCACACACAAAGAATGCTTGGGTGCATATACAAGGAAGAATCTGCCTTCTGATATGAGTGGGAACACATAGCCACTTAGGGAAGACGTGGACATGATGTTGAGCTACATACATCACTGGGCAAAAGGCCTGTCTATCCTATAGATACTGCAGGGAATCACCAGTATCCAGTGGAGATGCTGAAATGGTGACAGAGTTACAACATGGAAGAACAAATCTATGGACCTTTCCTTGCTAGCTGTAGGCAGATTCATGCATCAGGGAACCAGATGGAGAGAGGAGCAAGAAGGGGACATGATGGGAAGAAACAAACCCATGGAATTTCCCTTGCTGGTCCTAGAGAGATCAGTGCATCAGGGACCTGCGCACTGAGAAGTAGCCTGAGTCTTTTCTTTTGCAGGGAATGTGAGTCATAAAGCATAGGCCTAAGGAAAGGAAGTGATGCCAGGGAGACAGGTTGTGTTGCTTGATAACCTTCAATAAAAGAGGAGAGTTTTCCTAATGGTTGAGGACCTAGGGTATGAATCTATTCTGTATTTTAAATGAAATTAGTTCCATGTTATATGTGTTATTAGCTTGAGTTGTTGCAAGGAACCTAAAGGCCTTCTTTTGGAGAATAAAGGGAATCCAACAAATTCTTGTGGTTTCCTTGGAATGGGGATAAATTAGCTTTTTGTTTGTTTTTGAGTAATCAAGATGTTTCCAGGGTATGGGCACAGATAATAGAGATTTTGTTAGATATTCATGACCCCAGAATCGTACCCAAGTCTGTCATGTAGGACCCAAGGTCCTCATGGCACAAATTATGCTGGTTTAAAAAAATTTATCGATGGATTTGATACTAAACATTTTACTGATCTTAATGATCATTATTACCCATTTTAATTTATTTTCCTTCCAAAGCATTCTGTTGCTTTTATGTAAAATACAAGCAGAATCTTTCCACTAACCCAGTAGCATAAGCATCTTCTATAGGAATATATTTATTTAGAAATACTGAACAAATAGGTTAGAGGAGTTTCACAGACTTTTAAAATTCAATAATCCTTTCCTATGGAAAAGGTCATGAATAATGTATTAGTTTGTTTATTGACATTTCTATTGGAGAAGAACTGAGTGGAAAAAGAATACCTTTTGTCCAGACTAAGATATGCTGTTGCATAGATAACCCATAGAGCATCAATACCTGTATCTCAGACAGACACAGGAGGTCGACTATGAATGGGCCCCAGAATTGAACAGGAAGAGAGCAGGCTGCATTGCTTTGAAGAAGCTTAGGAAATGACCCCAAGTCTTATAGTTGCTATTGTTGCTTTCCCTTAAACAAAAACCCATTTTCCCCACTTAATGTTATTTTATTTTTTTCCAATTATGTGTAAAGATAATTTTCAACATTCACTTTTATAAGATTTTGGAAGGCCCACTTTTGAAACATTGTTTTATTCTCTTCTGATGTGCTAGAGCTATGAATCATGGAATACAGAGTTTCTAAAGAATTAAAATTTGAGGTGACTCAAAGGCAAGGATAGAAACATGGTGGGTATGAATAGATTGTACAAACACATTACCAATAAAGAATTGTGAAGGAAAAGTGGCATATAGGACCTCTGTGGAGAAGTGTAGGACCAAAAAGGGAAGTGGGCTGGTAATGAAGAGATCCACTGACAGCCTTTGTTCTCCATTGTTATTCATGCAATGTCAAGAGAATTAGAAGAAGGCTCCTAGCATATAGAGTAGATCACTTAGAGAATGTTTTTGAGAGGACACACAATATGACATAAGAATCATACAGTATGATGAGGCATTCATAGGTTACAATGTGAACTATTGGAGGGAGTATCCATATTAGATCACAGATCCATCCAAATATCAAATCCTGAAAGATCTATAATTATTCCCATTTATGTTAATTTAGTGGCTATATGTTTAAGTATTTTTGCTGCCCATCAGATGAAATTCATTCTTTCTATTGTAGGGTCGGTAGGACTATAGTGTAGTGCTAAACTTGCTTGAAGTATTCTCTTGTTCCTTTAGCTATTTTATAGTAGGCCAAGAAATGGGAAATTGGGAAATTCCATATGTTTGTTCACGCTGTTCCTATCACAAAAATATTTGAAAGAAACAAGTTAATTCACTAGTGTGGGTTCTGAAGGCCCTTTTGAGATTCATGGAATCATATAAGCTTAGAGATCAAAAATCTCTTAAAAGTTTTTATCTAGTTTAACCCTTCCTGAAGCATTGACATCCTCTACAGATCTCTAGCATTCATTATTTTATGCCACTAAGAACACTGAAACAATCTAATTATCCCAGCCTTTGAAACAATAGAATTTGATCAGTCATTCACACGCAGTGATTCTTTGGTGGGCTACCTAAGAATGATAAAATCAAATGGTTGTGTAGTATATTCATATTTTAATTTTGGTGTTAAGGGATCAGGCTGAATGCTATACTCTACAATGTGCATAAAATTTTTCAAGGAGTGTGAAGAAACTTGACCTTGATAGATCAATCAATAACCAATTATTAAACACCTACTGTATGCCAGGATCTATACTAGACTGGGATATAAAGACAAAAACAAAATAGCCTTTATTCTTAATCAATTAGTTAATAAACATTGATTTAGAAGGCTATTACAATAGTATAGGCAAGAGGTGATGAGGTTATATTCAAACGGGAGAGATAATATGCAATATTAGATATATGTAATAAATACAAAATAAATATAAATTTAAAATAAATATAAAAGTTAAATGCAAAGTAATTAGAGAGGAAGGTTCTAGTAGTTGAAGGTATAGGTGTGCTTAAGCTAAGCTGTGCTTTCAAGTAAATAGAGATTCTGTGAGGAAAAGGTAAAGAGGGAATAAATTCTAGGCACTGCAAAGGCATGGAGAGAGGAAATGAAGTGCTATATGTATGAAGAACAAAGAGAAATCCAGTTTGGCTAAACTGTATAGTGTGAGAAGGGGATGAATGTGTAATTATAGACAAGTTATGAAGGGCTTTAAAAGTGAAACATAAGAGTTTCTAGTTTATCCTAAAAGAAATAGGTTGCCACTGGAGTTCACTGAGTAGAGGGAGTGACATGGCTAGGTCTGCATTTTAGAAAAATCACTTTAGCAGCTCTGTGAAGGATGAATTGGAGTGAGGAGAGCCATAAGACAGAGAGGTCAATTAGGAGGTTACTGCAGTAGTCTAGGTAAGAGGTGGTGACAGCCTGAACTAAGTTCTTTCTCTAACTCTAGTTGAACTCCACTAACTAAGGTAGAGGTCAAGTGATTAGAGAGAGGGGGTCAAACATGCAATATGTAGAGATAGAAAAGTTAAGATTTGGCAACTCATTGGATCTTTGAGGTGAGAAATCAGAGATGACACCAGTAAAGGAGCCAGTGTGACATAGAAGTAACAAACCTGAGAGTCCAGAAGGATGGTTCTAAGCCCTTGCCAGAAATAGGGAAGCTTGAGTAGGGAAATGGTTTTGGAGAGGAGGTAATTTGTTTTGTTTTGGACGTGTTGAGTTTGAGATGTCTCCAGAATATCAGGTTTGAAATTTCTAATAGGCAGTTTGTGCCTGGAGCTCAGGGGAGACTGAGGCTATTAATTAATTAAACCTGTGGGTCTTGATGACATCATCAATTAATCTGTCAACAAACATTGATTGAGAGCTTTCTATATGCTAGATTTGTGATTCTAAGAAAGAAGGAAAAAAAGAACCTTGGTTTATTATGTGTTAGGGTCTGGGACAGGGATGGGAAACCTGTGGCTTTGAGGCCACATGTGGCCCTCTAGGTCCTCAAGTGCCACCCTTTGACTGAATCCAAATGTGACCTCAGGTTCCCTACCCAGATTTGGGACCATTGATTTTTTCCTGCACCTCATTTGAATGCATTTACCTTTCTTAGTACTTTATAATTATTTTATTTGATCCCATAACAACTTTGGGAGATAGGTGATATTATTATCCATGTTTTACAGATAAGAAAATTGGGGCTAAGAGATGTCAAGTGACTTGCCCAGGGTCACACAGTCAGTATGTGTTGGAGGTGGTACTTGAATCCATATTTTTTAGCTTCAAAGTCAGACTGCTAGCCATTACATGATGCTGACTCTGACTTTCAATAGAAGTATCATGTATCTATTTCTTTCTCTAATTCTCTGTCTCTGTCATGATAAAAACCATCTGTGATGTATTCAATTCCCATGTAGGGTTCTTT
This sequence comes from Gymnobelideus leadbeateri, assembly GCA_011680675.1. Classification (NCBI taxonomy): domain Eukaryota; kingdom Metazoa; phylum Chordata; class Mammalia; order Diprotodontia; family Petauridae; genus Gymnobelideus; species Gymnobelideus leadbeateri. The sequence continues at coordinate 79,023 of WOXC01001300.1, read as the reverse complement.
GAATTTGCCTTATTCTTTGGGAATGTATTATGTTCCTGGCTCCAATCAGCCATTTTGTAATTGTGTTACAGAGAGAAATTAAGAAGAACTTATCTATAGGGTGAACAAATCCACTGCTAATATTAGAAAACAGTCATCTGCATGTCCCACTTAATGATTATCTCCTGTTTGTATCTACAATTCATCTGGTAGGGTGGTGCAGTGCAAAGAGAATTGACTTTTAAGCCAAGAGGATCTGGGTCCAAGTGCTGTTTCCCACATAAACCACCTTTGTGATCCTTGGCAAATCCCTTAATGTCTCAGTGCTCTAGGCACCCCTCTAAGGATATAAGTTGCAGAGAAAATGCTGACCTGCACTGGTGGAGGAAGTTTCTTATGCCAATGAAGTCATAGGTCCAGTACCTATCCCTAATTCATATGTCAAAGTAGCTTGGAAGTTTTCCATAAAGGTAAGAGGCATATAATTTTTGCACTTTTTGTAAATGGGAACCATTTTGCAAGGGGGGGGCGGATGTTGCAGTGGGTGATTTGTCAGTTAAGATTTGACACAATCTAACACATTTCAGTTAAAAGCAGAAGTTTCAGACGTTTTAAGAATGTCAAGCCTATTGATTCTTGCCTTGCCTCACTCCATTCCCCCTTGCCTATATATTTTTCTGTTTTCTAACTGATCAGTTAGAGGCTAGAATTGACTGACAGGTGCAAACACTACTTGGGGTAGCTCTTTGTAAAGGAAATTGATAGTTATATAAACTCAGTGACTAAATTTCATGGTATTCCTTCCATTTCTATGTCTTATTCAAAGGCTAGAGTGGTGGAACCACTGTTTATAGTGCTATCTAACACATTCTTACCATTGAAAACATTTCCATTGGCTTTGTTTAGATGGGTGTCTCAATATTTTGGGAGAGACAGAACAAATGCCTGATTTCATTCACTCTACTGTTATTGTAATTCTAAGACATAACCAAAATGGGACCTTTGGGGGGTGGGGAATATTGCTCTATTTAAGCATGCTTGAGGTTCCATTTGAAGTTCCCCTACTCTAGTTACAGTACAGTAGGGGAGACACTCTAAGCATTAGACTGAGGATGTGCAAGTGTCACTTTGACTTTAATATTCAAAGAGACATGTTGGACACCTCGTATTCACATACTGCTCCCTGCAATCCTTTTTTGCTATTGAATCAAATGAGGGAAGGGGAAGGAGGAGAACACATCCTGCCATCTCCAGTATGCATGTAGCCAACATCACCCAGATGTCAATCAACATCAGGCCAGTGAGGTACAGTATAACTGATTACAACTGTTGTTGACTGATCTGATTCAGATTGACACCTAGGTTAGCCAGTGACATTGATGGAAAAAGGGAGAAGGTGTATCTTTTTTTCCTACATTTTTTGGTACTCCATTTCTATTTCTGGGATTCTGTTAATGCAAAATTCCCACTGACAGTCCTGATGTGATTTTCATCAGTAAAATAAACTGATAAAATCGATGGTCCTTTTATCCCTTACTAAGTTTGAAGCCTGAAATAAAGCACCCTTTTATGAGATATCTTTAAATGGAACCTGTTCATATCTCAAAATAGGTCTAGAAGCTTGGCTTCTATGAATGGGGGAGAAGAGTCTTGGAAAAATAACTTATTCCAATCCATAGCACATGAGGGTATTTTGACTCTATAGAATCTAAAATTTCATTGTTTTAGAATATTCCCTCCGCTAACACATATTTCACCCCCTCCATATTTCCATTCTATAAAATCTATATCCACATTGTTTTCCATAAATCCTCCATACTTTGGAGAATTTGCTCTTGTCTTTTTGTCCTTTTGATGCCTTGAGGATACCAAGGTACTGTTTGACTTGTTTGTCCTTATTGGTACATGAATGTCTCACCTTTTTTCAGTTACGTGTATCTTCAGTAATTTCCTTTATACCACTAATGAACATCCCTTAGGAATTAAAAAATAGAACCACCTAGTATTTACATTAAGAACCTCATTATTTCTTTTATAATCACTTCAAATTATGAAATTGTTAGGAATGCATGATTTAGAACTTGGCAAATTGGAAATAAAAATCATGGAAATCCCCACATAGTCAGTTTATCTCATTACTTTTCAGAGCTCTCCTGTTCATGAACTTTTTGTTCCCAACCACCAATGATAACAATAATAACATTAATAATAGCGATGCGATCCTGAATTTATTCAGCACTTTTCCTCTGAGGGGCTTAAAATGATTCATAAATGTTTTCTCATTTATACTGAAAAAATTCTGGCAAGAAGAGAGTGATGGAAATAATCTTATCTTAGGTTGATAGCTATCTTTGTTATTCCTTCTTTATGACTGCATGCTTCTCTCTGCCCACCCAATCCTCCTCTCACATCCTCCCTCAAATATATTCAATAGGACAGATTGTGTGCTGCATGTTTTGCTTTCTCAATTCATACAATACTTATTTTTTTTGGAGGGGCTTGGGGAGAAGGTTGGTGGTGCTTATCAATGTAATTCCCTACCTGAGATAATGTGGAAAACTCAAAGAATTGGCCAGAAGCAATGTTTAAAAGATGTGCCATTTCTGTTTATCAGAAATACAACCCTCCTCAAATGGAGTTAGGCTACCTCCACTTTCAGATGTAGCTCTTGGCAAATTGTAATTTCCACATCTAGTTGAGCTGATTACAGGGAAAGAATAAGATTCATGGAAATCCCAGTTGTAAAATATCCAATTTTGGAATGAATTAGGTGAGGAAAAATAGAAATACAGTAAAGGCCAAGAGATGGAGTCAGGGCAGTTATTATATTCTGAGAGCAATAGGTTATGAAATGTTTCCTCACAGATTTCTTTCTAATGGGACATGTCTTGTGACAATGCCCTTAATGTCACTGTGGGCTTTGTGTTAAACATCTGGATAAATATTGTCTGCAGGAGAAAAAAGAGACCAGGTTATCATGAAAATTGGCATGATGGTTTTTCCTCCTTATCTTTAGATTAAAACACTCGTTTTTAATTCACCCTTTAAAAACCCATTTGCAAGCCTAAAACAAGCAACATTGTATAACCCTGTTGGTCAGATTTAAGCAGAGTATTTTTCCTTACTATTTTGACTGTGTTGAACCTTAGAAGATTCAATCAGGTTGCCTACATTCACACCTGATTGTAGGTAGATCTGCAAAAGAGGCAAAAATTTACTTCTAGTGTATCTCATATGCTTTGTTGTCCCTTTTCTCCTGCCTCTTCCATTCACAACTTTAGAGAGGATAGTGGAAAAAACAAACAAATGAACAAACCAAAAAACAACGCTGGTTGGGGGAGGAGAAGATCAGAGAACCCGAGTTCAAATCCTTTCCTTTACCAGTTATGTGTTACCTTGGGCAAGTCACTCAGACTCTCTGGGATTCAGTTTCTCCATCCATAAAATGAGGGCTTTAGGTTAAGTGCCTTTGAATGGCCCCTTGCAACTCTGAATCTATGATCTTATCCTTATATATCTTGGGCACCAGATATCTTTATGTTTCTCTAGTCTGCCTATACTATAAGTGCCCCATACTTTGGATCCTTCTTTTTCTACTCACAAAATTTGCCCTACCCCATGCCTCATTCCTTCATAGGTTTATTCTTTGTTAGATGATCTGACAACCTAATGGCGTATACATATATGTGTGTGTGTGTATTCCAAATAAAAAATTTTATTTTAATAGAACTTCTCATGCCTATCTAGATAGTTCAAATGAGCTAACATTTGTAAAACACTTAGCATTTTTAAATACTTCTTTCCTTCTTCCCCCATCCCCTGGAGTAAATGATGGACACCTCATACAATGTGGCAGGTCAGTGGGAGAGATATTTGGGAACAAGGGAGAGCTTTTAGTCTACTGTGTGTATCACACTGTGTGTATGCTACCATGGATGCTGATTAGTTTGGTACTGCTATATAAATATTTTGTTTTGTACTGGGGAGAAAGTTTCTGACTGACACCATGATTATTAGATAGAATGTTGGATTTCAAGTTCCTACTTGGATGAAGTGATATTGTAGGACTCTGAAATATTTATGTATAAAGTTTTCATATCTCAAAGTCTTGTGGAGGTAGCTGGTGGCACAGTGCTGGTTCTGGAGTCAGGATGACCTGAATTCCCATCTGTGTTCATATCAGACACTTCCTAGCTGTGTGACCCTCAGTAAGTCATTCATCCTGTCTGCCTCAGTTTCCTTAATTATAAAATGGGGATAAGAGTAGCACCTATCTTCTGGGGTTGTTGTGAGGCTTAAATGAGATATTATTTGTAAAAGTGCTCACCAAAGAACCTGGCGCATAGTAGGAGCTATATAAATGCTTGTTTTCTTTCTCTTCCTTAAAAAAAAAAGTAATAAAGGGGGAAAGGTTTTTTTTTTTTAATGAAAGTCAAATCCTTAAATACCAAAATATTAATAGCAGCACTTTTTTTGGTAGCAAAAGTATCTTTAAAAAATTACCACTTAAACATACCAATTAATGTTTTGGTACCAAAACCAAGTATCAAAGTTACCAAAACATTAATTGCGAATGACTGAATATAGTATATTAATTTAATAGGATGTTTTTGTGCAGTAAAAATTGATGAATTCGAAGAATTCACAGAACAAGGGAAGACTTGATGTTGAGTGAAGTAAGCAGAACCAAGAGAGCAATATTTATGACTGCAATAATATCTACAAAAAGAACATGAAAAGGAAGCCAGACTCTTTGTAATTGTAGTGACTGATCTTCCTGCTAAAGAAGAACTAACAAATCAAATCTTTACCCTTTAGGCAAAGCAGGGCTACAGGCTGAGAATGTCACATACACTATAAGATGTGTATACAACATCAGTTGTTTTTGTTAATCTGTATCTCCTTTTTTTTTAAAGAAAGGGTGCAATTTTGTTGAGTAGGGTCTAGGATAGGCTAGGGAGCTCTGTCTGAGAATTGTGATGACTTTAAAAACAAAAGGCATTATTAAAATGAAAGCAAAATATATGGCTATTAAGCCTGGCACATACACCATTCAGATTTTAGAGGTATCTGTAAAACAGATTCATATTCCTGACAAATTTGTAATAGGACTACCAAGTAGTATTAAAATAATTTATGGTTATGTTGGAATAAATATTTGACTCCATCACCTATATTTCATTTGTTCAAAAATCCATTAAAAAAAGAAAATAGCATTTTTTGAATAGTGTTCTAATGTGAATGAAGGATAGCAATTACTTCTTTGGTGCTTTAGTGGGACATTTTGCTCATTTTTATCAGTAATGTGTGTCACTGAAGCACAGTTACACTATCATTTTAAAATTGTGTTATTATTATGCTATTTTCAAAGAACGCTGAAGATGCAGACATTGCTTTATGAATGCAAGCATATATATCACATATATGTTCATAAAATATATATAACATGACAAGGAAACACTTCATAATACAGTATTATGATTAATCAGGCACAGAGATGTGTAGTTTATAAAGTTTCTAGTGAATGAGACCCAAGAAAATATGCAAAGCACTCAAAATTTATACCCTTCTTTCTTTTTTGCCCATTGATTAAGATTTTTCAGGCGGTGTCAACATACAGAAATGAGTATGACTGATGTAACTGACTAGCCTGCATTATTTTGACTGGCCTTGGCAATGGTCTTGTTCTAACCCTATGGTAAATGCTTGACTATTATCTGCCTTTGCCAGAATCCACCTCCAATAGCTCTTCATCCAGTTCTTTTATTTCATTACCACATTTCAGAGGTCAATATAAAAGGTTATCAAGATGTAGCTTATTTGATTTCCACAGCCACATTCTCAAGGCAGAATGGTCTAGGATGATGATTTCTGCTAGTTATTGTCAAGACTTTCCATGAAGAAAGCAATGCTAAAAGTTTGTGTTGTATATAAACTTCCTGTGTGGAAATTCCCTTTGCTGATGTAAGTAGGGGACTCATAGTCTTAGAAAGCTTCCTGGGGCCACTGAGAGGTTAATAACTTGCCCAAACTCACAGTCAGGACTTAATTGTGGGCATCTGATAGGGCACATTTATACTGATGCCTTGTATCATGGCATAGAGATCCACTCATCAGGTTGGGTATTTCAGGGAACAGAAACGGAGTCAAACCCATTTCTGCTCTAGTTACAGAGTTTATTATTGGCCTATAATCTGCCAGGGAAACACTCATCACACAAAAGGATACAAGGGAAAATAAACTTGGGCAGCACTGCCACTTTTGGGTCCCAGTCCTGGTCTGAGTCTTAGAAATGAAGTTGTTTACATAACTGCACGACGTAGCTAACTAGGTCTATCCAGGCTATGAGTGGACCCTTTAGTGACTGCTAAGAGCCTTGCAGATATCCACTGCAGTGGATAAAACAGCACAGGTTTTTTAAAAAATAAATGAACCAATTTAGGGAGAATAGACCATTCCTCAATCGGTATTTGAATACTGGTCATGAGAAGGGTAAACACAGAGGTTGATGGAGTTCCTTTGAAGTTAGGGAGCTACATTAATAGATCCATGAGATATCTAGCTGTTTCTTTACATGTGCCCTTACCTATTTACTCCATGGGATAGGATCCAGTCTAACCAGACTTAGGTGGCATGCTTCATTAGCCTATTAATCCATATCACCCTGTTCAGATTCATGCTGCTGCCACCTACTGGTCATCTGGCCACTTTCTCAAGGAATCTTCCTTACTCAGAGTCTTTCTCTCCCCCTCAACTTCTGTTTTCCTCCTTGAAACTTTAATATTGTGGATGCCTCAAGGAACACCCTGATCTCCCAATTCATCATCAGTCTTTTTAACTATCATGACTTCTCCACTGTACCTCAGCCACCTACAGTGTGATAATTAGATACTGGTATCATCCAAACTGCTCTCTCTCTCTCTCTCTCTCTCTCTCTCTCTCTCTCTCTCTCTCTCTCTCTCCCCCTCCCTCCCTCTCCCCCTTACCTCTCTGTGTTTCTCTTCTCCTCTCCCTCTCTCCTTTCTGTCTCTCTTCTCCTTCTCTCTCTCTCTCCTCTTTCTGTCTCTCTCTTTCTCCCCCTCTCCTCTCTCTCTTTTCTCCTTCTCTCTCTGTCTCTCTCTCCCTCTCTCCTTTCTGTCTCTCTTCTCCTTCTCTCTCTCTCCTCTTTCTGTCTCTCTCTTTCTCCCCCTCTCCTCTCTCTCTTTTCTCCTTCTCTCTCTGTCTCTCTCTCCCTCTCTCCTCTTTCTCTCTTCTCCTCTCCCTCTCTTGTCTCTCTTTCTTCTCCTTCTCTCTCTGTCTCTCTGTCAGTTGGTTGCTATGCATGTATGTCAAGGCTGCTTTCCCACTCACCGTTTCTCTTGATTACCTGTGTTCTTGCTTGTCTTCTCAGAGCCATTTTTCATCTTGGGGTACCTACCCTTGGTTTCTTTTTCCCTCAAGAGTGGTAGTGTCTAGGGCGGCTAGGTGGCGCAGTGTGTAGAGCACTGGCCCTGGAGTCAGAAGGACCTGAGTTGGAATCCGTCCTCAGACACTTAACGCACACAAACAAAAATCTAGCTGTGTGACCTTGGGCAAGTTACTTAACCCCAATTGCCCTACAAAAAGCAAAAAAAAAAAAAAAAGAGTGGTAGTGTCTAGGTGGTCAGTCACAGTCTGGATCTTAAGCATCACTGGCTCATACAAGCTCATCAGGGATTCGAGTATTAGGAAATTGGGGGTTCTGTATGCCAATACACACATTCAGCCACACATATGAATAAAGGACAAGTCAGAAAGAGTATCTGCCTTCTATATAAGATAAAATTATTCCCCTTGAAGACAGGATGAATAGAGACAATATAAGAAACATAAGTCTGGATTGTTGAGGGGGCGGAGCCAAGATGGCAGAGTAGAAACAGCACTTCCAAGGTGCTCCCCCCCCACACCACTTCCAAACGATGTAAAAGGGGACTCTGAACAACTTCTGGAGCCCCAGCACCCACAGAACAACACAGAGAAGCTAACCTCCTGCTGAGGACATCCCAGCAGCCCTGCAGGGAGGACCAGCCAAGCACTCTGAGAGCCAAGCCCAGGCCCGCTATGAGCATGTGGAGGCTTTACAAAGGCCACCCAACCTCCGGAAGTTGTGAAGACCCCAACTTTCCAGACGGAAGCTCCCCTGTCTGGTGGCAGAGTCCTACTGTGGCAACAAGCCCAAAAATCAAGTAATTAAGTGGCAATATGCCTAGGCAAAGGAAGCAAAATAAACAGAAAAATGCAACTTTAGACTCCTATTTTGGAGGCAAAGAGGATCAAAGCATGGAACAGGAGGAGGACTGTGAGGTCAGAACTCCTGCACCAAAAGCCCCAAATGAAAATACAAGCTGGCTACAGGCCATAGAGGACCTTAAGAAGCAAATAAGAGAAGTGGGGGAAAATTTGGGAAGAGAAATGAAAAAGATGCAAGAAAAATATGAAATGACAGTCAACAGCCTGACTGAGGAAAATAACACCTTAAAAAATAGACTAACTCAAATGGCAAAAGAGGCTCAGAAATGCAATGAGGAGAAGAATGCCTTAAAAAGTCGAATTTGCCAGATGGAAAAAGAATCTCAAAAGCTCACTGAGGAGATTCATTCCTTTAGAGTTAGACTGGAGCAAATGGAAGCTAGTGACTTTATGAGAAATCAAGATACTATTAAACAGATCCAACAAATGAAAGAATAGAAGGCAATGTGAAATATCTCATGGGAAAAACCACTGACCTGGAAAATAGATCCAGGAGAGACAATTTAAAAATTATTGGACTACCTGAAAGTCATGATCAAAGAAAGAATCTAGAAATCATCCTTCAAGAAATTCTGAAGGAAAATTGCCCTGATGTTTTAGACCCAGAGGGGGAAATAGAGATTGAAAGAATCCACTGATTGCCTCCTGAAAAGGATCCCCAAAAGAAAACTCCTAGGAATATTATAGCCAGGTTCCAGAACTCCCAGATCAAGGAGAAAATACTACAAGCAGCCAGGAAGAAACAATTGCAATATTGTGGAAACACAATCAGAATAGCCCAGGACCTGGCAGCTTCTACACTGAGGAATAGAAGGGCATGGAATATGATATTCCATAGGGCAAAAGAGCTGGGATTGAATCCAAGGGTCACCTACCCAGCAAAACTGAGTATCTTATTTCAGGGGAAAATATGGTCATTCAGTGGAATAGAGGACTTTCAAGCATTCTTGAGGGAAAAACCAGAGTTGAATAGAAAATTTGACATCCAGACACAAGAAGGAAGAGATGCCTGAGAAGGTAATCAAAGAAGAGAGATCAAGGGGAACTTATCAAAGTTGAACTATTTACATTCCTATATGGAAAAACAATAACTGTGTCTGATGAAACCTTTCTCATTATGAAAATAATTGAAGAAGGGTATATGGACATATGAATACATATGTGAATGTGTGTATATATGTTTGCAGGTATACATGGATAGAGGGCACAGGTTGAATTTGGTGGGAAGGGAGGATACTCAAGGGGTGAAGTTAAGAGGTGAGAGAGGAAAGTGACAAGAGGATATGGGGAGAGACAGGGTAGGGTAAACTATCTCATGTAGGAGAGGCAAGGGGAAGTGGTTACAGGGGAGGGGAAGAACAGGAAGGCAAAAAGGCAAAACCCTATTCTTATTGAATTTGTCTCAGGGAGAGAATCACATACATACTAAATGGGATATCTCACCCTGCAGGAGAGTAGGGGGAAAGGGGATGAGAGGGGGGATGATGGAGGGGAGAGCATTCTAGGGGGAGGGGAGGTTGGAAGTACCCACTATAGAAGAGGGACAAGATCAAAGTAGGGAATGGACCAGGTTGGGGGTGGGATGGGTGGGAGGGAAATATAAGCAGTCTTTTACAATATATCTACTATGGTAATGTTTTGCATAGGTAGACATGTACAACACATACTGAATGGCTTATTTTCCCAGAGGGAGTGGGTGACAAGGGAGGAAGGGAATGGATCTGAAATTCGAAGTCTTGAAATTAAATGTTTCAAATGTATATAAATACTATTATTAATACTATTTTGCATGTAATTGGGAGATAAGATGTTCAGGCATTGGGGCTCAGAGACTCACCTTGCCCTAATGGCAAAGCCGAAGGGGGTATGGGAGAAGATATGGCAGAGAGCAGATTGGATGAGGGGATATCTAGTGGGACTGCTATTCTGGGGTGGTGGGGAGGGAAAAAAAAACGGGGAAAAATTGTAACTCAAAATCTGGTGGAAATGAATGGTGTAAACCAGAAGTTAATAAAGCATTTCTTAAAAAAAAAGAAACATAAGTCTCCTAGAAAAATGTGATAAATGAAAAATCATGAATACCACAAGCAGGATATAATGCAAAAAATAATACAGGAAATAATAGTCCTTTATTGCTTTTTCAGATTTCTTTCTTCACTATTTCCCAGTAGCCATCTCATCTTGGAAGATCTTTCTGTCTCAGTGGCTAACTCTGGAAGACCCCTCCACCCCTGCAGCCCCTACCTCTGAGTGGTCACTTCCTCCCAATACATACATTTTGGGGAAGGGCCCAGGTTAGCCATGTTTTTCTTCTTTCATTCTTCTCCCTGGTAATCCTCTCCTTCCCCTCCACCAATATCTACATCCTCCTACTTTTCAGTTTCCTTTTATGTGTTGTCTTCCCTCATTTGAATGTAAGTTCCTTGAGGGCTTGTACTTATGTTCTCAATGCTTATTAATGTAGTGCCTGGCATATAGTAAGCATTAATGTATGCTTCTTGACCTGAGAAAAAAAGTTACCCAGAAGTTAAAAAAAAAGACCACAATATACCAATCAATAGAATCCTTCTCTTACTGACAGAGACAAACCACACACTTGAAATTCCAAGGCATGTAGTGGCTGAATTTCAGATCTTCAGTAACAAATAACAATTTTGTTAGTGGTCAGGAGAAAGATTTCCATTTGTGATGGAAAATATTTGATAGTCAAGGATTTGATAATCAAGTATTAGTCTGCTGTTATTAGAACTCAGAGGAAAGGTTAGACTATGTCATATGAAAAGGCAGATGAGGCATTATCATAAATGGAAACCAATGTCTTTTCAACAAAAAAGAGGCATTCTTATAAAAAAAAAAAACTAGAGATGAATAGAGCATTCAACTTATAAACACTCCAACCAAGAGATACATGAGAAACAGCTCTACCTGGATAACCCTTCAGTATCTGAAAAACATATCCAAAATGGAGTTCGTTTTTCTTCCTCACCTACTTTTCTAAATGTTCCTCTTTTTTTTTTAAGGGTACCACGCTACCTCTAATTGTCCAAGTTTTGTTTCTCAGTGTCATCTTTGACTTTGCCTTCCTCCTAACATCATGCTTCCATATCCAATAAGTTACCAAGTTCTAGTGATTTTATCTCTACAGTATCTCTTATATATGCCTTCTCTCCATTCATACTGTCACCAACCTAGTTCAGGCCCTCATCTCTCTCCTAAGCTTTCTAATTTGTCCCTGCATCCTATCCCTCCTTTCTTCAGTCTTTCCCACAGGTACCAAAATAATAGGCATAAAGATGGCCTTATGTTCAAAAACGTTCAGTGACTCTCTATTATTACTTTTTGCTTCCTTACATTTTGGTTACTTTCCTTTATTGCTTTTTCTATCAAGAAAGGGAGCAAGGACAGAAGAAAATTGGATGAAAGCAATGACCAGAAAATTGGTGCTTTTCCCATTGTTTTATCATGTTTTGGAGGAGAAACAGATTACTTGGTAGGGACAAAGACACAGTTTCCTTTCTTATATGGTCATTTCTTTTCATTTACATTCAGGAGTGTGTTGATAAATGTTTTGCAACATTCTCCCCCAGCCCCCAGAATGTACACATAGCACCCTTTAAAGTTTAATCTGCATTAACATTTTTCCTCCATCATTATAAGTCTAGATAACCAACAAAACAATACACCAAGGCCTGAATTGTAGCATTTACTAATTTCTGAGGTGAAATGCCCACATTGAAAATTTAAACATTGGCTCTCATGAACTGGTTTGAGGACATCCCTACTACACTACTTTATTTCTTATTAATGGGCAATCTGCCCACCTTTAAAACTCTCTGACTTTGTAACAAATCCACTTAACATTTCTATTTTGAATTGTTAAAATTTGTTTTTACCAAATCTAATTCATCATGTAGGCAAAGTAGTCTACTTTTTAATTGGTCAGCTATGCTTAAGGTCCATCTATAACATTGTTCCAATGGAAAAAATATGATAGGTGACAACATAATTCATTTTCTCACATATTTTTTCAGGTACTTGCTATGGTTAAAAAAAAAAAACAAAAAACAAAATCCAACACACTACATGTCCCTAGGATTTTTCTAACTCAGCTATAGCAAAAGTAATTTATATGATATTTTTTTCTTTAGGCAGGTTGATAGAGTAGAAGGAATACTGGGATTTGGAGTCAGAGGACGTGGCTTCATAACCCAGCTCTCCTCTTTCTGACCTATGTGACCATAAGCAAATCAATTAAACTCTTTGGGCTCGTTTTTCCTCATCTGTAAATTGAGGGTGTTGGACTGGGTGGTCTCTGAAGTCCCTAATCTCTGTCCTATTATGACATGAGCTCTTGTTTGAATGAGCAAAGAGATTAAGTTTCAGATATAGGTGTATATTTTTTCTTCTGCTTCTCTGGTTGCGGGGCGTGGGGGGGGGAATAATCAAGAGATGTTATGCTTTCAAAAATAGGGATACCCTATATTTCCATGATTCCTTTTTTCCACTTTTGCTCCATGGGGCTGGGAAGAGAAATTTTTGAAGGGAAAAGAGATAGAAATTTTGGGAAATTACTTTAGTACCCATTAACAAATAAGAACAGTGTTAAGAACGATTCTTTGATGACAGATTATTTTTTTGTTGGAAACTTTAAGGGTACATTGATACTGGAATGAGGAGAAAGTAGAGAATGAAGCCCAGTGCACAAATATCCAATTTTCCTGAATGTATTAGGCACCAGAATTATGAAAATTTCCCAGAAAGATTCCAGTGCTAAAACTAGAGTATTATATTTGATATTTAACAAGAAGAGTGGGAAGGGAGAATTGAGGAAAAAAATTAGATTAAGTACTAATTAATATTTAAAACAATGAGAAAAACACCTAATTGTTCCTAGGTATTTATAACTTTTGATCTGTATGTCATTAATAAAAATTGTCATTATTTATATACATTAAAAATGATTGACAATATAGTCTAACTGAAGTAGTAAGTCACCTCGAGGGAAAGATAAGAGACAAAATATACCTGGCTGGTTAAAACATACATGCTTCAACAGTACTTTCCCTCAGATCACAGTAGAGACAACCTAGGACTCTGAGTTTAAGAGTCTTGGGAATAGTAGCTGTTTCTAAACTAAAAATCCTGTTTCCTGCCTGGCCCCTGGCCATCAAAAACCACCATTGTGGAGAGGAGGTCTACCATCCACACCCCAACTTCTACTTTCTTCAACTGTCCCTTTGGGTAGTTAGTTCTCCAGTTCCCTCACCATCAATATCTTCTATTTTTACTGTGTTTAAAATGTGATTTTCTGAAACAAATATAGAATTTAAGACATTATTTTACCAGGGCGGAATACAGGAGGATAAGCCTCCCCATTTTTCTGATTTATGCTTTCTTAATTTAACCCAAGATAGTATTAGCTTTTTGGAGCTGATTGTTCATTGTTGACTCAATGAATTTGAAGTTGGCAAAGATATAGAGATATATATATATATATATAGATAGATAGATAGATAGATAGATATAGATATAGATATATAGATATAGATATAGATAGATTAGATAGATATCCCCAATCTTTTTTCCACATGATCTATTGTCTTACAATTAATTTCTTGTTGTATACAGTACTTGTGTAACAGGTCATTTTTTTTTTCTTTTTTCCGATTTATTTATTTATTTTTAGTTTTTCACATTCATTTCCACAAGATTTTGAGTTACAAATTTTTCTCCCCGTTTTCCTCTTACCCCCACCCCAAAATAGCAAGCCTACTGAATACCCCTTCCACCAATCTGTTCTCTCTTAAATCCTCCCCCATTTCCCCCAGCCCAACTTTCTAGTAGGGCAAGATGGATTTCTATACCCCAGTGCCTGTGTAACAGGTTCTTTGAACTCAAGTTTGGATGTTGCATTTATTCCTACTAAGTTTTGTCTTAATAGATTTGCTCCATTCTTCTAATTTGCAGAGACAATTGGATCCTGCCTCTCACATTCAAAGTGCTAAATATCCCTTCTAACTTCTTTCCATATGTGCAAATAGGTTAAATAAAGTATTATTCAAGTCATATACAAAAATTTTGACTAGCACAGAACCAAGAGCAGATAGATCCCTAGGACAGTCTGATAGATTCATTCATTCTCTCTCTCTCTCTCTCTCTCTCTCTCTCTCTCTCTCTCTCCTCTTTCTTACCCCCTCCCCATTTTTATCTTCTAATTATTACTTTTTGGGTCTGGTCATTAAAGCAATTCCCAATCCAGTTAACTGTACCATCATCTAGCCCAGAGGTGTCAGACATGCTACCCACTGGTTACACTGCATACAAAATTCCTGAATAAGTATAGCCTGATCAGATTAAAAATGTAATTGGGAAATATTTAACACAATGAATAAAAATATAATAGGACATAGAAAAGGTTAATATGTGGTTTTCTAAGTCAATATTCAGCCTTCAGAGATCCTTATGTATAATATAGTGGCCCTGTTTCTATTTGCGTTTGACACCACTGATCTAGCCTTATATTTCTTCACATTGTTCACAAGAATTAGATGAAAAAGTTTTGTTGAAATACAGGTATACTAAATATAAAACATATGACACATTTCTGACACTGTCAGAAAAAAAATAAAGTTAGTCTGGTCTTACTTATTCTTGATGAAGTCATGCTAGTTCAGTGACTACTGTTTTTCTTTATAGATGTACACAAACCACTCCTTTAATGATACCTTTTAGGATTTTGCCAGGAATTAAAGTCATGCTCTCCAACTTGCAAAATATAGTTTGTAGACTCCACTTTCTTTCCTTTATTAAAAATTAGTATTGTATATGCTTGTCCCTAGTCCTCTGGTACCTCTTCTGTTTGCCACAATATTTCAAAGATCACTGTAATAACAACAATCATATTCACCATTTCTTCCAATATTCTGGCAGGGAGATATAGGAGAGAAGAGTTCTATGGCTAGTGATTTAAATTAATTGAGGACAGCTAGGTGCTCCCTTATTATCTACTCACTTGTGTTTCAACTCCCTCAATAATTTTTGTTATGTTCTTCCCAGTCCAAAGATTATCCTCCTTGGCAGAGAAAACAAAAGCACAAGAAGAGTTGAGTAGTTCTACCTTCTTTCTGAATTGTTCATTATGATTCTACCTGCTCTGAGCAAGTCACATTCTTTGACTTGTCCTCAACATAGCTCAAAATAGGGAATTTTTTTAGTTGTACTTTTTATTCATCACAATAACCCCCCCATCCAACCCTGTCCCCCACCATTCCCCATTTTATACACCAAAAAAAACTACAATGCAGAGTGGTTTGTTCAAGGTCACATACTCAGATCCTTTGACTTAAAATTTGTATCATGCTTAGATCTATTAATAAGGAGGTCTATTTTTGTGAATAAGTATAGTCCCTCATGCCATCTAAAAGCCATCCTCCTGTATTCCTCAGCGAGGGTATATCCTGGGCAGACTAACCATAAAGAGCAGAGGCTATTAGGTTTTCCTCTCAATCTTTCTCACATTTGGTGTAGTGATTGGAAGATTACCCACTACTATGTGTGGGCACAGTCAGAGGAAACAGTAGCAATGAAGCTAGAGCAGAGCTAAATGCTTTCTGGTGTCCTCCACCTACAAGAGAGAGTTTATGGAACAAAATGGGGAGGTGTAGCAAGATCTATCCCTTCTAGATCAAAAAGGGTAGCTGAACCTTCCTGTCACCTTGGATGAAAAATATTGCCTAGAGTTTCTGATATTCTGACTTTGTTCCTGTATTCTGCACATCCATTCCTCAGCAACCTACTCTTTGATATTTGGGTCCTACTTTAGCCTATCACCTTCTAAAACAGCATTTTCCTGGCTATGATTCATCATGCGAGGGAACAGCAGCAACTCATTTATTTGGGGCATAGTTTTGCTCAGAGTTCTAAGGGAAATGTTTACTCAGAGTTCTGAGACAGCAATCACTCAATTTGAATGTGACAAAGCTATTTAATACTGGAATGAATAAAGAATACTATATACTTTTGTAATGTGTATATGAAGAATGGAGGAATTAGAGACCTTTTTATATTAATAACTGGGAGAAATACCGTTCTGTGAAATGAGACAAATTTAATTTACCTCATCATAGACAGATGATGAGTATTTAGTTAATAGATAAGCTTAGATGGGGTTGGTGTTCACAGAGAAGACCCAGCGTATCAACCTAGAATGATAAAGGGAGGGAGAGACAGAGGGTTCAAAGGACAGATTCCACAACAGTGTTATTTAAGTTTGAAGCAAGAGTTGATAGATTCTTCTGTTGCCTTTGGGGAGTCAGTCCAGCTGAGCAGTAGAACAGCTTGGTAGGAGAGAATTTGGGAAGTCACCCACTTGAAGGATTGGTGTGAGAGCAAAAGCTCTATTCCACACAGAAGTCAGGTTTATCAGAGAGCCTTCATGGATGATTCCTGAGACAAAAAGAGGGCACTGAAATTTGAATTGTGAGTTTAAATCCAGAGTTGTGAATGACCCTGAGGATATGGTTTTTCTTCACATATATTTCTTTGCCAGGTTTTTGTAAATGTCTTCCAACTCTCTTCCAGATACTGAGTGCATTGGTGAGAGACTGTAACTCAATGCTATATGTGGAATATGGTATTCTCGACAAGCTATTTAACTTTTCTGTCCTTTGCTGCTGAGGCTAAACCCCACCCTAGATAGGAGCTGGTTTCCCAGTCTGATAAGATCCCCTCCTGGGAAAGCTTGTATGGGACAAGACACACTGGGCACAATGTAACTGTGAAAAGTAGAAGTCTCCAGACCTGAGTTTCTTGTTGCAAGAAACTTCATCCCAGGAGGGAATGAAATTTTAGGGGGTGGTTGTGTATGCATATGCTCTAGGCAAAATGAATCTGCAGGATGTGGTGGTAGCCACATCCTGACTCAGAGGTGTCAGGAACAGGAGAAGTAAGAAGTCAGTGTCCCAGCTCTCCAAGAAAACTTTCTGGTGCTCTTTAAAATTATTGCCTTTCCTCTGCAAATTTTTCCCCCAAATTTTCCTGTATATATCTTGTTTGTTCACAGTTGCTGGTATGTTGTCTCCACCATTAGACTGTGAGTTCCTTGAGAGCTTTTTGCTGCTCTTCAGTTTTTTAGCCATGTCTGACTCTTCATGACCCAGGGGACTTTATCGACCATGGGGTATTCTTGGCAAAAATACTGGAGGTGTTTGCCATTTACTTCTCCAGTGGATTAAGGCAAACAGAGGTTAAGTAATGAACCCAAGGTCACATGGCTAGTAAGTGTCCAATGCCACATTTGAACTTAGGTCTTCTTGACTCCAGGTCCAGTGTTCTAGCCACTGCACTATCTAGCTACCTTCTCCTTGAAAGCAGAGGCTCCCATGGCCCCTCCCCCTACCCCCCTCTTATCTGCATCACTTAACATAAGGTAATGAATGCTATTGACTTGATTTGACTTGCTTATGCAGTCACCAGACCAACTGACTCTTTCTAGCCCCAATATTAAGGAAAAGCCCAAGTTGGTATTAGAGTATCTTCTTATATTGTTAGTCTTCTCTGTTCTAGAATGGCCATAAGAGTAAGAAGCACCACTGAGGTGGAGCATTTATTCTACAAAGTGAAACTGGGACATGGAATTATGGGAGGCCTTGTACTTGTAGTGGCATTAGGTCCCTATCCCTGCTCATTTTTGTTTTTTTCAATTGGACTATCATCCTGAGGATTCCACCTCTAGAATTCATAACTAAGGAATATATGGTCTTGCTTACCCGGGTCCTGGACACAAAGGATTCCTGTTTGAGATTCTATTTATCTTGTCAGTCCCTAGAGAAGAGGAGCAAGTGCCAGGTATAACTCTGCTTTTTTTGTTCACATTAGGAAATAACTTCTGACTCAGTCCATGACTGAGCAGTATGAACTGAAAGCTTTTCCTTTTCTTAAAAAGAGGGCAGTATGCATAGAGGAAGTCCTTGACAACTGCAGGTTTTTAAAAAAAGGATAGCTTGACTTACTAGTACTTTAAGGTTTACAAAGTACTTTACATATATTTTCTCAAATGAGAAGTAAACTGTCTGTTGAGCTCCAAGTTTACAAACTTATACCTAATAGAGGAAAGCAAATATTACTATTTCTTATCTTTTAAAGATATGGGCTCCCTGAGGGACAAGGATTATGTCTTTTTTTTTATCTTGTGGATACTATCTGTGTTCTGACAGCCCAACATGTAATAAACATTAAATAATGTTAATAATAATTCTTATCCAGTAAAATCTTATGCTGATTGCTTATCCTAGTATGAAAGTGACCCTGGCTTCTCAAAGATTTTACCAGAATAGTAAAAACTGAGAGACGCCCTACCAAGCTGAAAAAGGTTTCTAGTCTGGGTCTAGCTGTATGTCATTTGGGGACCAAATAAGGTAAGGGCAGAAAGACTTGTTAACAGAACAGGAGTTACCAAATGATAACGACATAAGGGAAAGACTTCTGGACTAGGAGTCAAGAGAAATCTGGGTTCAATAGCACCTTTGACACTATCTTTGTGAATTTCTTTATTTCCAAGATAGGAGTAATGATTTCCCTTACACTGCAGGGTTGCTGTAAGGCTTCAGATGAGAATGATGCATGTAAAATGTTTTGCACACTTTAATTCTATATAATAGGTATCGTTTACACAAAACTTTAAGGTCTGCAAAACATTTTAGATTATTATCTTATTTGATTCTGACAACAACCCAATTGAGGAGATGTGAATTTCTCCATTTTAAAGATGAGGAGACTGAAGTTTAGGACATTAAGTGACTAACGCAGGGTAACACAGCTATTAGGTGTCTGAGGAAGGATTCCAATTCATCAATAAGTCAGCAGACATTTATTAAGCACTTACTTTTGCTAGGCACTGTGCTAAGTGTTGGGAATCCAAATATCAGGAAGTAGCAAGTCCTTGCCCTTAAGGAGCTCGCATTCTAACATGGAAGACAAAACAGAAAAGAAATTCTAGTCTTCTTGATGACAGGTCCAGTGCTTTGTCTGCTATGCCAGCTAGCTGCCACTCTATAAAAAGAGCCAGGTAGGTTTTGACTGGATGTTATGTGCAGGAGTTATGATTACCTGAACAATTATACTAACTTCTGTATCTCTGTATCACTGCTTTGTTTCCTTGTTCAATCTCTTTCCAGGTTCAAAAGCATTTTGGGGCCTGAATATCTCTGAGTTTACAAAGATTGTAAACATTCTTTCTCTAATTGGCTTATGCTCCACCTCAGGCTGAGCTGAGGGAAATTTCCTTTCTCCTTTGAGTTAGTTTACCCTTTTTCTTTTTTTCCCTTTTTTGGTTTTCTTTTCTTTTTTGGAGCAGGGGAGGTAGGGCAGTTAGGGTTAAGTAACTTGCCTAAGGTCACACGACTAGTAAGTGTTAAGTGTCTGAGACTGGATTTGAACTCAGGTCCTCCTGACTACAGGGCCGGTGCTCTATTCACTGCTCCACCTAGCTGCCCCAATTTACCATTTCTTAATTCGAAA
Organism: Gymnobelideus leadbeateri; assembly: GCA_011680675.1. Taxonomy (NCBI): domain Eukaryota; kingdom Metazoa; phylum Chordata; class Mammalia; order Diprotodontia; family Petauridae; genus Gymnobelideus; species Gymnobelideus leadbeateri. The sequence continues at coordinate 59,259 of WOXC01001300.1, read as the reverse complement.
CCACGCCATTATAGACTTGGATATAAATCACTATCAGTGGACATATGCCTTACTAAGAATTTTAAGGAACGGATTCCACTTAAGCTGCTGATACAGGGCTAAATCTCTTCCCATCCTCTTGGCTCTTTCCTCTGGTTGGAGAGATGAGAAGTGAAGTGTCGGATGGGCAAAGGGGAGCTGGGGTTTTTCATGGCTAAGTGTTTCAGGGAAGCAGAGGGAAGGACCGTAGTGTGAGCTAGGTAGTGATAGTACCTCTCACTGCCCCGGGGTCTGCTGGCCTGTTTGATCTTCTCATCTCTCCCTATTTCTTTGTATTCTCTGCCATCTCCCAATTTCTTAGCTCCACGTGCTTTCTTCCTTTGTCATGTAGGAACAGCCCCTTTTCCTCCTCCATTTCTCCATGTGACTTTGCTGCCACTTGTTTACATGGCTTCTTTACATGTTGGCATGTAACTTCTCAATGGGAGAAAGTTCCTCATGAGGTCCAAAGCCCTGCAAACATGGAGAACTCTCAGTAATGGATACATGCTAGGATTCCTGCCCCATTAAATCTCAATGGTAACATTTCTAAGGGAGGAATTACACAGCTTTAAGTATTATAGCAATTTTTGTGCTAAGGGAAGTAGAGGAGAACAAGATTGCTAGCCTCCCTTTTATCTGCTTAGGCCTTTTTGGTTGATTTTGCATAGCAACCAAGGGAATTATGGAGGTTGAAAAGTATTTCCTCATCTCAGCTTTACTCAGCTTCTTTGCACTTTTGCTAAGTGAAAGCCCTAGGATAATTTAATGGGGACCTTGTATAGGGACACAGTGGGTATTATAGGAGATAAAAGGAAAATTTGGGGTCATAAATCAATTAGGAATTTAGACAGCAAGGCTCTGAATAGCAGCAAGAAAAAAAAGGCAAATTTAAAGATACGTAACAATAACCAAAGTCTTTTCTTGCTAACTGACTTGGTATGGTTGGATTGATGGAGACTATAACACAAGATAGTTAAAGATAGTCCTATGGCTAAGTGACAAACATCTCCCCTTATGGGGAAGAAACTTGATCACAGCAGCTATTTAGTTCAGCATATAAGCCTTATAAGACACCTTATGACCCTCTATCCTGTTTCTCCCTGGCAGCCAAAATATCTGTATAAATGAGAGTTATTATTATTATTATTATTATTACCATAGGAAGTAACAATTGTCTACCAAGACAAGAGGAAGCTATAGTCTTGTGTTAATGGAGGGAGCACAAACACTGTCAAAATTGTGCATCATCTGAAGTTTTGAAGTAACTTTTACAAATCCACATACATACATTTAAAGTTCTTCCTAATCAAGTTTCCAATTTTCTTACTATCTCTTACAAAAGTAATGAAAAATTCTCAGTAATGTCAAAATGTAGTTAAGCATTTTGTCAAAACACTTTATTGGCATGAAATATGGCAGTTTCATACATTTCTGATAACAAGGAATAAAGACATCATCTATAGTAAGCAAAATACTGTCTATAGTCCAAAAATAAACTTTACCCTAAATTATACCGCAAATAGATCACCTACATATAACAATGAAATCTTTAAAAAGATAGAGAAACATAGTGTAATAGTATGTTGGTATTCATTTCTTATGAAATGACATTCCTCAGTATTCAAAATAAAGGTTGATGGAAAGCAAAAAATTCAGCAATTGAAGAGGTTTCATGGAGCTAACAAAATATGTCAGCACATAGACTCGAGGTCATTACTTGCAGGTGACATAACTAAGATCAAGATCTCTAGATTTAGTCAAGAAAGAATGAAATTCCCCCTCAAATATTTAAGAGTATGTTTGCAGGAGATTTTTGAGAGTCTGAGGATAATAAATATTTTAACATCAACTGAAGGACAGAATGTGGAATTTACTGATTAAATCTTTGGGATATATGATGTGGAAACACAAAGGAGGTAGAAAATGTAATAAAGGCAACACAAAGAAAAATCACAGAAGTTGGCTTAAGATAACAAACACACAGCAAACCAAGTCATGTTTATGACCACTCATAGTCAGAATGAAATAGTGCTAAAGAAAATCTCTAGAATAAAAAAAATATCATTTTATTTATCCTTTCTTTTAATTCCCAGGAGTTATTCATCATAGAATGGTTATAGCTTCACAGACTCAAAAGTTTTGGTCAGAAACTCTGGCAAAAATAATTTCAAAGGTGAGAAGATCCCAGCTTAGATTGGAGCATTTAATAGAATTTTAAATGTACAGAGCCATCAATTTACAGTCTTGTTAAAAAAAAAAACAACATGTGACTGGGAAGTTACCCTATCTGTCAAACAATTCCAGCCACTAATAAATGGAGACTAAATCAATGGGAGAAAAGTAGTCAAACTCCTTTCATCAGGATAATCTGATTTTAAGAAAAACATTGTGGGAATCTTATTGCAATAGCAATAGTCTAATGGATCTCATCGAAGTTCATAGTACCTCCAATAATGCAGATCACTACCTGTCCAAAACTGCTGTCTACCTTGTCCATGTCTTCCCATCAATCTGGCATAGGAGGTCTATTCAGCATTCTGGGGGCCTTCTTGTTTTCATGATAATGGTGTGGATATCAATGGAACAAATTGCCTGACTTGCAGATATCCCTTTCAGTCTCAATGTAACCAGTTAAACTCCAATACTGTGCCCCCCGCCCCCAAATCATAATTGCTCATTTGTAATGTGTTTTAGTCTATTTATACCCATTATTCAGCTCTCCTTTGCTCTTTGGATGATGTTTAACCTTAGTTCTTCAGAGACTATGTTGTTGTTGTTTAGTTGTTTTCAGTGGTCTCTAACTCTTCCTCATTGCATTTGGGGTTTTCTTGGCAAAGATACTAGAGTGGATTGCTGTTTCCTTCTCCAGCTCATTTTATAGTTGAGGCACTAAGGCAAATAAGGTTAAGTGACTTGCCCAAGGTCACATAGCTAGTAAGGGTCTAAGGGCAGATTAGAACTCAGGTCTTCCTGACTCCAGGCCCAGCACTCTATTCACTGTGCCATCTACCTAACTGTAGTTAGAGGCTTTAGTATTCCATGACTCACAACTATAAAATATCACTAAAATGATAGGATTGGTGATAGAGACCAGACCTGTGATCGTATTGATATAGGCAACTCCTGAATGAGAAAACTCCCTTTACCAATGGAGGTTGACTTACAGCATTAGAATTGCCTCAAGAACTGAGAAGTTATGTAACTAGCATAGGGGCACAAAGCTAGTATGTATCAGTGGGATTTAAATCAATCATCTCAATACATCTCACAAGTATTTATTAAGTATTACTATGTGCCAGACATTATGCTAATTGCTGATATAAGTGCAAAGGATGAAGCAATACTCACTTTCTATGGGGTTACATTCTAAGGCTGTTGTTTACTCATTCAATTGTGTCCAATTCTTTGTGACCCCATGGACCAATGTGTTCCAGGTTCTTCTATCTCCACTATCTCTCAAAGTCTGTCCCAGTTAATGCTGGTTGTTTCTATGATACTCACTATCCATCTTATCCTCTGCCATCCCCTTTTCCTTTTGCCTTCTTCACTTTCCCCAAATCAGGGTTTTTTTTTTCCCCACTGAGTCTCATCTTCTATTATGTGACCAAAGTATTTAAGCTTCAGGTTCAGTAGTTGACCTTCCAGTGAATAGCCTGAATTAATTTCTTTAAGTTTTGATTTATTTGATCTCCTTGCTCTCCATGAGACTCTCAAAGTCTTCTCCAGCACTACAGTTCAAAGGCCTTGGTTCTGCAGTGCTAATCTTTCCTTAAAGTAGACAAATACATATAATATATATATATATTTGTAGTATAAATACAAAGTTAATAAATAAAAACACATTTGAAGTAGTTAAATACCAGGTAGTATAGGAAAAAAGTCACTAGCAGTTGGGAGGATCAGGAAAGCTGTATGCAAAGGATGGTTCTTGATTCTGTGAATCTAGATTCCCCCCTACTTCCAGATGTGTGATTGCAGGAGAATGACCAGTGGCCTCTGACTCTGCCTGAGGTACCCAAGTCCCTCCTTTCCTCATTCCACATTGCTATTAATAGAACCAATGAATCTCATAAAAGGGAAGAGATCTGGTCCAACTAATCTCCCTGTAATTTTCTTGATTTGTCAAGTGGCTCACAGAACTCATTAAGTTGCTTTTAACAAAACAGACCTTTTCCTCTTTCTTGAAGATCAAGTAACTTAAAATTCTCATCTGAAAGTAGCAATTCTTTCTGGAGTAAGAGATATTTTCAAAAAGTAGTGTAGGCCAGTTCCTAAAAGTTCAATTGCAGAGTCAATTGGAAGAAATATTCAACATTCCCACTGCCACGTAGGCACAATAAGTCCTTCAGAAGAACTGAATCTGCCTTTTATAACACTTTACTAAATGCTAAAACCTGGAGAACACTTAAAAGGAAATTGATACACAGTGCAGGAAGCATAATGTCACTTATTCCACGGGAAAAAAAAAAATCTTTGGTGCAAGGGTGTGTTACCAACTATGCTAACCTTTTGAAGGATTGTAAAGGACAAAAGAAGATGTATTGAAGGTTTTTTGAAATTAAGCTTTAATTTTTTGATGTAATTCCTAAATATAAAAGACACAGATGTATAAAACACACATATATACATATGTATATATAAAGGCATGCATGGAGTGTAGGTCTGGTAGAACTGTGTTTGTTACAGAGCATCCAAGCAGGAATACTCCCATTGGTTCCACAAGGAAGGATAGTAAGGCTTAACAAAGTGTGTTCTGGCACACCCAGCCCACACCCTATGTACCCATGTGCACATCTATATAGGAGAGGCAGGAGGATGTAGTAGAGAGAGAACTGGTCTCTGAGGCAGGAAGACCAATGTTCATATGCTGTTTCTAATACATGCTATCTAGGAGACCTTGGATATTTCATGTCTCAGTGCTCTTGGCAACTCTCTGAGATTATAAATTGAAGAGAAATGCCAACATGCATTGGTCAAAGGAGCTTGCTTAATCAATAGTTCCCTATATTAAAGATATCACAGATTCACAGTTTAAGTCACTAGGGGTATGTGTGTATGTGTATGAATAAGCAGGATGGTATAGTGGATAGTTCTGTGTTCACTTCATGCCACTGATGCCTGTTAATTGTGTGACTTTTAGCCAAGTCACTTAAGCTCTCAATACTACAAGCAATTTGAAAAACATGTTAGTGATGTTTTGATCATCTACATTAATGGAGAGAGTTTCCAAATCAATGAGTTCCTCATATTGATTAATTCAGAAGTCTGGGACAAACAAAATAAACAAACAAATTTTACCATGTGATTCCCCAACTAAATCAGTTCTTGTGGTTTCCTATTTCCTCTTGGATAAAATATAAATTTTCTGGAAGCTTTTAAAATCCTATACAACTTGCTCATGCCTCCCTGCTCCAGCCTCATGGGACATTACTCCCCCTCCTACACTCTCCAATTCAGCCAAACTAGCTTCTTTATCCCTTATTCATGACCCTCCATCTCTCGTCTCTGTATCTTTGGACTAGTCATACACCCTGCCTGGGATCCAGTCTTCTCTTACCTCTACCTAATAGAGTCCTTCTCTTCCTTTAAGATGCTATTCAGGAAGCATTTTCAACATGAAGCTTTCCTTGATGCTCCCAAATTCTAGTATTCTTCCTCCCAAACTGCTTTGTATATCCAGGGTGGTCCAACAATCAGTGTAGTTTGGGGACTATATTTGGCGTTTATTAACATTTTTATTTTTGTTTTATGTTTATTTCTGTTTATTAACCTTATTTTAATGCTATATGTATTTTTATATGTACTTGTTGTATCCCCCATTAGAATATAAGCGTATTGGAAGTCAGGAATATTTCATTCTTTGCATTGGTATTGCCAGTGTTTAGAATAGTGCCTAATACATTGTAGGTGCTTAATAAATACTTAATATGTATGTGTGTGTGCACGTGTGTGTATATATATAATATACACATACATACATACATATACTCTACAGAATATATATGTATGTACAAAGAAACCAAGAACTCCTGGGTTTAAATTCTATCTTGATATACACACATATATTCTATATAATAATAAAGAAGCATATATGTATATAAACATATACATTTATATTCTGTAATTAAATCAGTGCCCAGACTAATTTTTCTGCACTTAATAGTTTCTGCAGAGACATCCTCTAAAGTTGCAAATTTTTTATTAAAAAGTGTTGAAAAGGAAATTTCTCTCAGGGTGACAACAATGTCAATGGTAATGAAATATTTCTGTTGACTTTTACTGAAGTGATTTAGACAGCTCAGGATGCCTGCATACAACTTGCCAGCTTCTCAGATCCCTGTCATGCTCTCCCGGGGTAAGCCAGTCCTTCCATGATTGATAAAGAGGACTAGATTACTAGAGAGAATATGTTAGCATAGTAAGTCCCAGCTTTTGCCCAAAAAATTGGCCAGATGATAATGACCTGATCATGGCATCAGGAAGAATTACTGCCAAATCTGCTATCTGAGTTCATAGAACTGAGTTCATATTCCAAGGTATGTCCACAGTTCAAACCAGAGTCTATTTCCTCTCCTCCCCCACAAAGGACAAATTGCATGTCAACATGCCACTAAGTGCTAGAAATCTATGTTATGGCATCTCCTGTTCAATTCAACTCTGATTTGATTCTTGTAAAGCAAATTTTCTTCCTAAAAAGATGTTGATTTCTTTATCTGGTACATCTCTCTCTCTCCCTCTCTCCCTCCCTCCTTCCTTCTTTCCTCCTCCCTTTCTCTCTCTGTGTCTGTCTCTCTGTCTTTCAAAGTGCTTGAAATCAGATAGAAATAGCATCAAGAAGAATTTATTTCTCTGTTTGCCTGCCTTGGCAGTGTAACCTCTAGACAAGTGGGAGAATGGGTAGGCTATCTTTGGATTATCATTACATTTATAGCTAATCTCAGTTGAGATGCTTTCCTGTAGGAAATATTATAAGAGATGTGAAAAAATAGATAATTTTATGCAACTCTTCAACGATTAATGATTCTTTTTAAAATAAATATTTTCAGTAAATACTTTACCCCCTCCCTTTATATACAAAGCAGTCCATGATAGTATGAGAGGAATAACTCAGTACCCATTTCCAGTCTGGCATTCCACTGAATGATCATTTCTATCTTATATCCTTAGCTATCAATTTCCAGTAATAATAATATAACAAGGAACTGGTTTATGCATAGAGTACTGCTGGGGTTGTTCCCCATGAGGAAGAGACTGTGGAACTTGTTCCTGAGAGAGATGTGATAACACATACTAGAGTTTCCCTTGAGAGACTTTGGACCATTCTATCAATGGTGAATGGAAGCTTCTTTGGATGTAATTGTAGAAGCTAAACGAGGAGGTGCCTTCAGAAATCTTTAGTCAGCCTCAGTCTTTTCTGTCTTTTGGTTTTATTTCTCTTTGACTGAATTCTTCCTGTCTGGTAGGAAACAGTTTATTAACGGGAAAGGCCTTAGACCAAGGGTAGGGTACCTGAAGCCTTGAGTCCACATGTGACCTCCTCAATCCTCAAGTGTAGCTGTTTGACCAGGTCCAAGTTTGAGTATGGTGTTAGCATTAGAGAAAGACACTTGAACCCCTCAGAGGCACACCTTGAACCCTGAAAGGGAGGTGTAGCAGCCTGCCTTTTCTATTTCAAGGGGTGGCTATGAGCATGAAATGAGAAGAGACATGTAAATGCTTTGACAAAGTACTGTTTTATAAAGTATCAGCTTATTCTCCGGGACTAAAGTGTGTCCAACACAACATTAATTAAAAAAATTATTAAGGGACCACTAGTATGCTGGTCTTCTGCTTAACAGTTTGTTGTTGCTCAGTTATGTCCAACTCCTTGTAATTCCATTTGGGGTTTACTTGGCAGAGATAGTGGAATGATTTGCCATTTCCTTCTCCAGCTCATTTTACAGATGAGGAAACCGAGGCAAACAAGGGTTAAGTGACTTGCCCAGAGTCACACATATAGTAAAGGTCTGAGGTCAGATTGGATGGGTTTTTCTGACTCCAAGCTCAGCAATGCATCCATGGAGCCACCTAAAATTAGCATTAATTATGCTAAAATATAAAATTTTAATACTTATATAACAAGGAACTGCTTAAAAATTTAGCATAACTTAAGGACCACAGATTTAGAATGAGGAGGAGGTTCAGAGGTCATTTCAACTCCCTGTCTGTTAAGTGCTTTATTATCCACATTTTACGATTGAGGAGCCTGTGGCCAACAGGAGTTAAATGACTTGTCAAGAGTCACACAGCGAGTGAATAGGCCTAGATTTGGACTGAGGTCTTCCTGACTCCAGGCCTAGTGCTCTATCCACTTTGCCACCTGGTTAGTTATTTGCATAATTCCAAATTGTTTTCCAGCTCAAATTACTTTCCAGAATGATTTGATAAGTATTTATTGCCAACAACAATGCATCAGTGTGCTCATCTTAAATGTTTCCTTCTTTTGCCTTCTTTGTCAATTTGCTAGTTGGGTGCAAGATGAAACCTCAGAGTTATTTTGTTTTGTATTTCTCCTATTATAAGTAATTTATAGTATTCTTTCATATGGTTGCTAACAGTTTGCATTTCTAATCTGGAGAACTATTTGCTCATATCCTTTGGCCACTTACTGGAGAATACCCCTGGATATCACATATTTTTGTTGGTTGCCTATGTATCATGGATATCATATACTTATCAGAGACATTTCCCCAAATGACTTTTTCTTATTCCAGTTCTTTTAGTTTTGTTTTTGCAAAATTTTTTCATTTTCATGTTTAACACATATAAATTTTGGATTTAATTTCCTAATCCTCACCTACACAGGTCAGGGCCCTAGAGCTCTGCTCTGTCCTGTAGGGGTCCTAGAGTTAACTAAAGGGCTGGGAAATTTTCTTTTTAATGCTTTATAACTTAAAAGCCTTCACTTGTGTCCTTCCCATCATGATTATCAGTTGATATCAAACTGTCAGCCAGGAAAAAGGGGTGTTCACTACGGTCACATAATAAGAACAGTTGGTATAAAACATCTCCCCAAAGTCTGTGATCTACTCTCCTCTCAGTGTATATAGAGCCCAGGGGAAAGTGGACTCAAACTTAGAGAGAACATGAGGCGAAAGAGTAGTTTATAGCTCTTAGATGTTCTTTTATTGGTTTGTTGTAGATCCACCCCACCCCACTCCAGTCTCTTTGAGACTTGAATCTGTTCAATTCTGTCTTTGGTTTCCAGTGCAGACGTTACCATCATGTATTTTGTTCTCAAATGCTTATAGGACATTAAGGAGAAGAGCAAATCCTTTGGACTCTTCAAAATTCATGAGACTACACAAGCCACAGGCCTTGGGCTATGCTTCACCAATCCCCACTCCCCCCCACTCCTTTATCCCTCCCCTGCCCCTTTGCCCAATCAGTTCCAATCAGATGTTTAGCAAGAATATTCTCCTTTCCACTGTTAAGCACTTGAATCTCTTGGGCCCAAACTGGCTCAATATTTTATAGACAACCCAGAGGACATGATCAGGTTTCCTCAGCCAGTCTGAACATATTTCCTGTACAATGTCTCTCTAATTGAGCAAGACCTTTTTCTGAACTTGGTCTAATGCCAGTGATTAATTGATTAAAGAAATGTTCTCACCTGGTTAAGGTATCAAAGCTTAGCATCTTGCCACTGACTTTAAATGGAGTATAGTGATCTGATTGATTTACTCTATTGACCCCTTATATATGCAATCAAAATTACCTTTTTTATCTTTTGTGATCTCTATCCTTTGGTTGAGAATTTATCTGCTAGTCATATCTGGGAAAGGTACCTGAACTGGTTCTCTCTTAATGTATTTATTATCATCCAACCCAGTTACCAGGGTTTATACTGGTTTTCTTTGTGTGCTCATAAGGTTGTTTTCTGGGCTTACCTCTCTGAGAGCTCTCAACTTTCAGACCTGTTTACTTGAGTTTCTGTTGGTTTTGGATTTTGGGGATTTTTTTTTGGCAGGGGAAATAGATCTTGAGTGGATGGAAGAGTTTATATTTTTTCTCTTCTGTTTTTGTTATTATAGTTCTATATGTGATCCTTTTCAGATATTTATTGGGATCTGTGCTGAAGAGCTAGATTCCTCTACAAGGAATACCTTTTTATACCTTTTTCATATCACTATTACCTAGAAGTTGATAAGCTGGGTCTTGAAGGAAAAAAAAATTGGGCAGAACTCTTCTAGGGTTGTTTTGTAGTGTGTGTGTGTGTGGGGGGGCAGCTCCTGATCTTGCTTGGACATCATTGAGAGCATATGCTATGTATGGGATTCTTTGGGGTCTTAGGTGGTCCATAGCCAGACCCTATACTATCTAAGGGTTAGGACAATATGTACAAGACATGATCTGAGTAATAATGTGTCATCACTGGAGAAAATTGCCACACTTCTGAATAGAGAGACTAGGAAAGCAGGAGGGATAAGAGTGAGAAATCACAATCATCTTGTGTTATATTCAGAGATATGTTCAAGACTAGTTCTCTACTATGTCACATTGTCACGTATGCATGTGTGTGTGTGTGTGTGTGTATGTGTGCGTGCGCACGCGTGTATGTGTTTTGTTTTGGACCTGTGATTTCATCACTTTGAGGGACTTTCAGTGGGTAAACTTCCACCGATAGATACACATATATTATATATGTTTGTGTATGTGTATATACACACATACATATATGTATATATACATACACATATACATATAAACACACTTAAAATAAACATTCTAAGAATTGCAAACCTTCATACATAGAACACTCCACCACCCTCTTCACCCCCCTCCCCACCAGCAACCAATCACTAAAAACTCACTTGGTAAATACCTAGGAGAAAATACTCTACTGAGTAATATCCAGCATGGCCTTGAAGACAGGTTTTGTCAGACTAATATAATCTCTAATGACAGAGTGCTAAGATAGATAGGTAAAGAGGAAGCAAGAGCTACAATATTTCTTGACATTGGCAAACTGATTCATTTCTGCATCAATAAGTTGAGGAAATAGGCTCCAACTCACACTGAAATTAGGTGAAGCTAATCACCCCTTCTCCAACATGCTTCTCCTTAAATCATGCTCTTTCTAACAAGCCTTAGAAAGCCGTAATAGTGGTGTCCTTATCCCTGCTTTAAATATGAGGAAACAACCTCTGACAGGTGAAGGGGCTTGGTCATGATCACACAGTTAGTACCTAAGGGTGAATGTTCAAATTAGGTTTCCTAATTTCAGGTCTAGCACTATTTCTACTAAGTTATAGCAGAGCTACTCTTCATAATTAAGGAAGAAGATCGTTTCAAAATTGAAAGCAGAATGGACCTGGGGTTAAAACAAGAGGAGGAGAGAAGTCAAAAGCAGACAGGGCCACTCATGGAAGATCTGGGATGGAAGCCAAAGACCATAAGGCATGTGGTTTGTGTGGTCAGAAGGAACACAGTTTGAAGACGTTCTTCTGAAACTTTTGAACTGATCCCCAGCCCTTGGTCAGGAGAGCTGGAGATCTATCACAGACATTCCAAGTCAAAGACAGGATGAAAACAAGTGATTAAAGTAGTAAAGGCAAGAAGAAAGGTTGGGAATGGAGTGGTCACAAGTCCTAGTCAGAAATGGAGAAGGTAATAATGTCAAGAGAGAAGCCAGGTCAAAGTCAGGGGCAAATGGCTGGGTTCTTTCCCAGGGTTATTTGCATTACAGAAGTATGAAATTGAGTGTAGCTTTTAATTTTTTTAAAAGAAACAGGGCAACTCAGGACTTTGCAGGCCTTTCCTAGACTTTTCCTGTCAGGAGCAGACTCTCTGTTATTGGGAGTGTTTGATTTCAGGCTTCGAGGCGACAGAGTAGAGAATTCTGACTCTAGGTTTAATATGAGAAACAATATTATTTCTTTGGAACTGAGAAGAGGTGGCCACCAAGGCCTGGTTGGGTTTAGCAAATCCTGAATTCTTGGGATCATTGCTCTCTGATTCAAACCCTTTGATAAAGTTGGGGGGATAGTGTGTGTGTATTTTTGTGTGTGTGTATCTGTCTTATGATGTAGGTTATATTTCTTTTTTAAAATGTGCATCTGGTTCTCTCTGTACTGTTTCCTTAATTAGATTGTGATCTCACCAAGGGCAGAATGGTATCTCTTATTTCCTTTCCATCTTTCCATACATTCAAAATACAGTACTCTGTACCCAGCAGGTACCAAAATATTTTTGACTGATCCCCAAGTAGCACTATTTGCTACACATGGAGATGATTCCAAAGTAGGCTTATTGATGGAGGAAGGAAGTACAGGTTGGGGAGGAGAGATGGGTGACTGCCTTTGGGGATAGGATCAGAATTTACTGGAACCTTGATAAGCTAGAAAAGCCATTAGAAAACAACCAAATGACTTCAGCAATAAATTCAAGGAAGAAAAATAAACCATGGACATAAGATGAGTAATGACTAGTTAGGCCCAAATATCTGAGAGAAAGATCTCAGAGTCATGGTGAATTACAAAGGCCAGCATGAGTCATCAATGTAGCTTGCTATTTAAAAAAGCAAGCATTTTATTGGGATGTGTAAATAGGATGGATTATAGTGAAAGCCATTTGTCCTTGGTGTCTGCATCATTTGAAGGGCTATAATTAAGTGAAGTGACAGGAAAAGATAACCTGGGTTAAAATAGTGAAATCCAAGTGGGATTCATCTAAGATATCCTGGAAAACATTTTATGTCCGGTAAGCCTGATTCTAAAAGAAAACAGCCAATATAAGCTCCCACTGTCAGGTCTGGAGCAGAGTTTCTGTGCTGTAACCTCCAGAAGCATTCCTTAAGTGTCTGTTTTCAAGTAATAATCGGTATACCAGGAAGACAGAGAAGAGAAAGGGGAAAAACTAACAGCACCCATGTTCTTACGGCAGCTACAGTAGTTTTTGAATAGAGGTATTAGAGTTCTACCAACCTGTTGGCAGCCGGGTGGTAAATATTCATAAGGTATACGTTTACACATGCAGTGGGATTTCAAACATGTCTAGCAGTTTTTAAAAAATGGGTCTAGGCTTCTGAAAAATGCACACTGAATATTAAAGAAGAGGAAGAATCAAAGTAATAGGATCCTTTCTCAGTCACCGTTAAGACTTTATTGCTGTCTTCATGTGAAGACTTTTAATGACAGTGTGTAGCAAGGCCGAGGAAGGACAAGCACAGGGATTTCCGGTCTGCTGTTCCCATGTATAAAAGGATTCAGGTCGCAGCAATTGGGCTTCATAAGAAGGAGAGCCATCCAGGGAAGCTTCTTGGAATGACAAACAAAAATTCTGTGGTCTTTTATTCTAGACACAGTGCTTCCAGACACATTAGCAATGAGTGAACTTGAAGACGTGGAATGAAAGCAGGACAGGAGAGTGAATCCCTGGGCAATATTTCTGTTTTAGTTTTCTTTTTAAATAGATGAGATGTGTTCCATAAAATAATATGAAATAAATAAAGTTATAAAATAATTCATTTCTGTAATGAATTGACTTGACTTTTAAAAAATTACCCTCAATGGAAGAAGTTCTTACAAATCTCAGTGAAGGGCTAATACTAGACTTGGTTTACCAATGTGACTTAGTTTGCCAAAGTGCATGCAAAGAGGGCAGTAGCAGTAGACTTACCAGGTTTTGGGATAGGATAAGTATTGGGTCTGTGATTTCACTGATATAGGACCCTTCCTGGTGAGCAAACTCCTCTCTCAATGCAAATCAGTACTTACTTTGCTGCTTACAGTCTTAGAGTGCTGCCTAGAGCATCTGAAGTTAAATGACTTATCCAGGTTCATGCAGCATTACGTGTCAGAAAGTAAGCCTTGAACCTAGGGTCATCTGAGTTTGGCAGCTGACTCTCTGTCCATTTAATGTTAATAAGAATACAGCATTTCCAATAGAGTTTGAGACTCTTGAGGGCAGGGACAATTTCTGTTTTAGACTTTGAATCCATGGTGTCTAATGCTGTGCCTATAGGATAGCATCACAATATCAGCAACAAGAGTGATGGATCCGAAGTCAGAGGACCTGAGTTTAAAGCTTGCCTCTGTGTCACCTGTGTGCAAGTCACTTACTTTCTCAGGGCCCTAGTCACCTCAGGTGTATATGAAGGGATTAGACTCAATGAACTCTAAGGTCCTTTGAGATTTTAACTCTATGAGCTTTCACCGAGTCATAGAATTTGTGAGTTGGGAGGAACTTCAACAACAATTTAGTCCAAGCCATACTCAAAAAGGAATTTCTGTTAGAATGCATCAGGGGGTGGTCAGGTGGCAAAATGAATAGAGCACTGGCCCTGGAGTTAAAAGGACCTGGGTTTGGATCCGGCCTCAGACTCTTTAACACACACACAAAAATAGCCATGTGACCTTGGGCAAGTCACTTAACACCAACTGCCCTCCAAAAAAAAAAAAGAACACGTCAGCCTTTGCCTTGGAGAAGTGTACTCTCTCCTGAGGTGGTCCATGCTGTTTACGTATGGCTCTAAATGTTAGAAAGCATTTTTCCCTGACATTAGACCTAAATTTGTAGCTTTTTGTGGCTTCTCTTCATTGCTTCTGTTTCTCTGCCCTCTGGAGAAAACAGAACTAGTCTAATCTGTCTTCTACATGGCAACGCATCAGATCCTTAAAGAGTTCTCAGTTCTTCTTGGATGCTGCCTTCTTTTCTCCAGGCTAAATGTTTCAAGTTCTTCAACCAATCTTCATATGACATGGACTTCAGGCCCTTCAGTATTCTGGTTATGATATCTGGTTATGATTTTATCAATATCCTTCCTAACCATAGTCCCCAGTATTAAACACACAGTCTAGGGGCGGCTAGGTGGCACAGTGAGTAGAGCGTCGGCCCTGGAGTCAGAAGGTCCTGAGTTCGGATCCAGCCTCAGATACTTAACGCACACACAAACAAAAGCCTAGCTGTGTGACCTTGGGCAAGTTACTTAACCCCGACTGCCCTCCAAAAAAAAAAAAACAACAAAACACCACACAGTCCACCAGATAGTCTGGCCAGGGCAGGGTACAGTGCAACCATCACCATCTCTTCCACCTTTCCCCCCTGCCCCCCAGAAGCTATGCCTCTCTGAATATAGTCTAAGATAACATTGAATACACATATAGGGCTTGCATTTCACCACTATTCCTAGATCTTTTTTCTCTAAAAACTACTGTCTAATCATTCCCTACCCATTTTATATTTGTGGTGTTATTTTTTAAAATCCAAGTTTAAGATTTATGTCACACATTCCATTATATTTTTGCCTTTTATTGTGAAGACTATTCTACTGCTAGACTAACTAGACCCCAGCTGATAGAATTAATGCATTGTTTATCCACTGATTGACTTGTCTATGTACTAGGAAGTTCAGTTACATTTAAGCAAGAAATTCAAGATTCTATTAAACAAAAATAGTTTAACAAACTTCATTTAGTCCAGGCATGCAAGATTAGAAAAAATTTCCTTAATTACAATGCCTTTGTGATCAATAAAAGGAGGGGGGTTATATTCCAGACCACTACAGATGAACTGCCTCTAAGGTTTCCCCCTACCCAGTCTCTGTGAATCTGCCTAGCAAAAACAAGATAGAGCAGAGAACGACAGATCTGGGATCTAGAATGGATTATGCATACAACTTTCTGTACATAGCCACCCTTCTTGCTTGCCTGTGGGACTGAAAGGACAGTGAGCCATATACTTGCATGCCTATGAGTAATAAATTGCCTGACTTGTGATTCTTTGGGCTCTTAATGTTATTTCTTGGTACCTTACCACATTGTATGTATGCCTTGTCTCCCCTAAAAGACTAATATATTCAAAGGCTGAGGCTATGTATCATGCTTTTATACCACAGAATTCAGAATGTATATATTATCTTTCATATATATGCACAATTATCATTGAATAGTTCTCAAAGAGTAATGATACTGCTGTGAATGTGTATTAAAATAACTCATGAAAGTTTGATAAATTTGATTTAATCTACAGATCTATTTTATCTTTTTAGAATCTATCCAAAATGTGTTCTTACAGGAGCAAAGAGTAGAAAATGAAAGAGAAAATTTTAGATGTTTGTTTCATAAAAAGCAAATATAAGGAAAGTCAGTGTCCTGGTTGAATAATTAAGTGGGTATGGGGTACAGCTAAGTAAGTTCCCAGCACAGGAGCATTGAAGGATTATCTACGTTAACCTGCTGTGTACTTTCAATAAGATCTTTGAGGTAGGGTGGGGATGAAATCAGATTTTTTTTTTATTATGTTATTGCACAGTAAATGTCAAATGTACAACAGTAAATGCTGTACAACTTCAGAATAGGGAAAAAATAAATGTGAACTAGAGTGATGAAAAATGGACTGATGTTGAACTTGAAGGAGTAGTAGATTGGCTGGGGATGAGCATGAATGAATGAACAGAATCAACCAGTATTTGTTAAGTACTAATGTGTGCCAGGGACTGTGCTAGATCCTGGGGATACAAAGACAAAAATTAAATAGTCTCTGTTCGCCATTCTGTTAGGGGAGACAACATGTACATAGGGATATGGTGATTTTATTAGTATAGGGAACTCCCACTGAGGCTACCCTCTCTACAAATGAATGTTGGTACTTTCTGTGTAACTTATATACTTAGTTGCCTTTGGCATTTAAAACTTGAGAAACTTTCCCTGTATGTTTCAGAAGTAGGACTTTAATCCCATATTTTTACCTTTGAGATTGGCTATTTACCCATTGCACCGTGTTGTCTTCTGTATGAATACACACAGATAGTTCAATCAAGGGAGTTATGGAGGAAAGTTCTATCAGTTGAGTAAATCAGGAAAAATTTCACATAGAAGTGTTTTTTAGCCCCATCTTGAAGCAAATGAGGGATTCTTTGATATAGAGGTAAGTATGGAGTGCATTCCAGGTATGGGGGGTGACCAGTAAAAGTCACCAAGGTAGGAAATAAGATCTTATGTGTAAGGAATAGAAAGAAAGCCCATTGACTGGCCCATAAAGTGTGGAGAAGAGACTAGCAGTGATTCTGGAAAGTTATGTTGGAGACAAGTTGTGAAGGGCTTTAAAAGTCAAACAGAGGAGTTTTATATTTTATACTAGATATGATAGGGAGTCATTGGAGTTTAGTCAGATTTATACTTAAGGAAAATTGTCTCATCAGCAGTGAGGAGGATGGATTTAAGTGCAGGAGACCAATTAGAAGGTCATTCTAGTGGTCTAAGATGAGGGCATGAACCAAGGGGATTGTCTATGTGAGTATAGAGAAGAGGTTGGATAAGAGATGTAAATGGAAAACTACTATTTGGCAACTGATTGTATATATGAAGTGAGAAAAAAAATGTAAAGGTAAGGATATTGCCAAAATTATGAACCTGGGAGACTAGAAGGATGCTGGCATCTTGGTATCCAAAGATGGTGAATGGCATCAGTATAGCCAGAGACAGGAATGATCATGGTGTACTCAAGGAACAGTTCACAAAGCAAATTGTCTACAGGGTGTCCCTAAAGTCTGGACACATAGAAAATATCATTAACTGCATATTTTCAATAAATGAAATGAACAAAATTTTCAACTTTTAATTAACATAAATAAGATTTCATAGGGAGACTTGGGAGACACAGGAAATCTCAATTAATTAAATTAAATTAATCTCATTAAAATGGAAAATAGTCTCCAATAGCTAATGAAAGCTTTTATTCCATATGAAATTATCATGGCTAAAATCTATGCTACTTAAATAAAATGTTGTTGAAAATTTCATTCATTTCATTTCTTGAAAATATGCAGTTAATGAGATTTCCTATGTGTCTAGACTTTAGGGACACCCCTGTAGAATAAATGGATCATAAAGTGGAAGAGTATAAGGTATAGTTGAAAAGGTCAATTGAAGCCAGGTTGTAGAGGTTTGGACTTATCTTGAAGATAGTTTGGTGGCCACCAAAGGTTTTTTTTTAAGCATTAGGGTGACATGCACAAAATGGAATATTAACTGGGCAGTGTTGTATAGGATGAATTAGAGGGAAGAAAAGAAAAGAAAGACCAGCAGACTTGTTAGGAAACTCGGGGTGTATTTGAAAGAGTACTTGAATGGGAGTCAATAGATCTACCTGTGAGTTGGCACCTGGTCAGTACTTGTTGTGTGAGCTTTACTAAATCATATAATCCTTCTGATGTTCAATTTCCTCAACAGTCAAGAAAGGGGGTTGAAGTAGATAATCTGGAATGTTTCAGCTACCTCAAAGTTTCTAGTAGCAATCCCTTTTTCACTATTTTCTTCATCTCAAAACCCCTTGACATCATCACCTACTCTCATCATTCCCACTGCCTCTGACAATGAAATAGTCCTTCTCTGATGCCTGAACCAAAGGGGTATGGGCCAAACTTGAGAGTGTGGGAATGATGAGACACGAGCCAGGCGGGAAGCTTCTAGGCAGTCCGTTTATTTATCTGAGGGTAAGGGTTTATATACTAATAGTATAAGTATTCTACCTCCTAGTACTTTATTCCATTGTGTGCACTTATGATCACTTCTCAATAATCACTTCTTGGTAATCACGGCCCTATTCCCTTGCTAAAGAAGGAAAGATGGTGAGCCAATCACTCTGAGCAACAATGAGCCCTCATGAGGAGCAGGGCCTAGGGAAATCCTGACCCAGACTCTACCCATGACTGAATTGGCTCAGTACTGGCCCTCTACACTTCACCTCACCAAGGTCAACCCCTCAAAAAGGGCTCTTGGTTAGTAACCAAAAACCATTCCTTCTTCTCTAATCTTATCTTCTCCCTATTTACTGATTCTTTCCTTAATACCTTCAAACATGCCCACATCTCCATCCTTCCTTTGACTCATTTTACTCTGGTTTCTGGCCTCATCACCTAATTGATGTTCTCTCCAAAATTATTAATGATCTCTTAATTATGAAATCTTATGGTCTTTCCCCAGTACTCATCTTTCTGAACCCATGTGCTATATTTGACAATGCTGACCACTCTATGCTCCTGAATATTCTGGTTTACCTGAGTTCTGTTTTTCCTTGTTCTAATCCTGACTGTCCAATTGCTCTTTCTCCTTCTCCTTTCCTGATTCATCATCATCCATACCACTCCTCCTGAGTGTTTCCCAAAGACTCTATCCCGGGTCTTCTCTCTTCCCTCTATACTCTTTCTCTCCTGGTGACCTCATCAGCTTACATGAATTTAATTATTATCTCTATGGCAATGACTCACAAATCCACATATCTAGCCCCAGGCTTTTTCCTGAGCTTTGGTCTTCCATCAACAGTTGTCAATTAGGCATCTCACACTAGATGTCCAGGAGCTGGCTCAAACTCACATCCAAAACTGAACTCGTTATCTTTCTCCCAAAACTTATATCTCTTCCAAACTTCCCTATTTCTGTCAAAAGCACCATCATTCTTCCAGTCTCCTAGGTTAGCTATCTTTGAATTCTTTCTTCCCTCACCTCACATTTTCAGTCAGTTGCAAATCTTGTCATTTCTAACTCCACCATTCTTATATCACACTCCTTTTTACTCCTATAGCTAGTACTGTAGCTTAGACAATCATCACTCACTCCTTAATTGGTCTCACTGCTCTAAGTCCCTCCCATTCTAGTCTATCCTACATTCTTCTGCTACTACTACTATACAGTACTTTGATGCACACACACATACACATACTATCACCACCACCACCACCACCACCATGTATATATACAAAATAATTTAAAGTAATTTTTTTGATGGGAAAGCATATTCATCTGGGAGAGACTTCATGCAGAAGATGGTTTGTGAGCTGAATGTTGAGGGAAAATTAAGATTGAAGACATAGAGGTGAGAAGGCAATACATACTGGGAATAAAAGATAGTTTGTGCGAAGGAGTGGTGATGAGAAATGAAATTTCATATGTTAGAAACAGCAAGAAATTCTGTTTGAATGGACCAAAAAGTGTGTGAAGGGAAATAACATGGAAGTTCTTATTTGGAATGGGAAATGAAGGGCTTTAAAGGCCAAACAGGACAGTTTGGGGAAAATAGAAATCCGTGAGAGTTTATTGAGTAGGAAAGTGACATGTGCTTTAGGAAGGTCACTTTTGCAAACTGTGTGGAAGATGGATTGGAAAGGAGAGAAGCTTGAGGCAAGAAGCCCAATGAGAAAGGTTATTATAGCAGTTCAGGTGAGAAGTGATGAGAGCCAGAACTAGAGTGGTGGCTGTTTGAGTGTGATTATTCTAACTGATATTTCTTGTTGGAGTTTAAGAGGCGATGGGATACAGTAGACTTGGACTTGATATCAGAAGACCTGACTCCAGCTTCTGGCTCTGACACTTATTATTTGGATAGGTAGTCTAACCTTTCAGACTTGGTATTCTCATCTGTAAAATGGGGAGAATGACACTGGCAATGTCTGTCTCGTAAGACCATCATGAGAACCTTTATATTGCTATGTAAATATGTTATTTACATTTGAATAGTAGCATGCCTGAAATTGGGGGAATTAAGCAGATGTAAGCACAATATGAAAATGATGTATCCAGAAAAGGATCTGAAAATTAATGAGGTTATTCATGCCGACCACCCTGTGCAATTCCTTTTTGCTCTCTACTCCATTGGAAAAATATATCTCACACTAATAAAGAACACTGGTCTATGCAAAATTTCCTTCTCCGAAATCACTGGATGCCCAATTCATATCTTCCTTGAGAAAGGGGTTGCTCAAATGGATACACTCAATTTAATTCAGTTCAACAAGCATTTAGTAACCCCTTAACAACATGTTAGGCACAATACTAGGAAGTGGGAATTCAGAGATAAAAATCAAAAGTCCATTAAAGAGCTTACAAAGTGAGGAAGAGTGGAACAAAATAGAAACAGGTAAATAACTACCATATATGCATGCATAAATATTTGTGTTTATATACATATATGTATATATTACAAGTATGAAAGTATTGGCTTCTGTGTGTATATATGTCTCTCTCTCTCTATTTATATATACACACACACATGTGCACATGTTTACCTCTGCCAATCTATGTGTATGTATTTTGAGATTGGTGAATGAATTGGAGTGGGGGAGGAGGTTAGAGGATTAGGAAAAAAGAGGTGGGGGTGGAAGTGGACGTGAGGAGGGAGAGCTTTCCAGGCATCCATGAAAGCCTGTGCAAAGACAGGAGATGAATTCTCAATGAATCCTTTCTTTTGCTCAAAGCTAAGCTATGGTAAAGGCTTCAATAAATTGTTCGACAATCAGACTTTCACAATGTGTGCCTTCTTTTTTTTTTATCACTGTCTTAGTTGTTCTCCTAAAGTCATTACACCTTCACCAGAAATGTTGAATAAGACACAGTACTTTAAGGTCTTTCAAGTTGCTTCAAGATATGTTAAAATTTCCCTAGACTAGGTGCTTTTATTGCATTCTCACTAGATCAGGAACTGAGAGTCAGTTGATCAGAACCCAAGAGGTTGATCCTTGAAGTTACTTGAGGGCAGGGACCACTTTTTTATTTAAAATCATGAAGCACTTAGACATAATAAAGAGAAGAATTGTAAAGGAGTGGTTTTGGTAAAAAAAAAATGCTATGGGATACACTATGTTTCTGGGAGTCATTAATTTTAAAGTCAGTGACAATATTAAGAACCAATTCAATCTATTCATACTGTATATGATGATGTATGGGAGGAGTGAAGGGGGGACTGGAGGGAGGAGAAAGAGAAAATGAGTGGCATGATCCATAGATCTGCCTAGGTATTGACTCCTGCCTAAAAAATTCCAGTAACATTATTTGATAAAATCTGGAGCAGTCATTTTCCCCTTAAGTGAAAGTTTTAAGTCATTCAATGATTAAACTCTCAGTTGAAAACAGAACATATTGCAATGATTGGAGCTTACAGTATAGAAAGGGTGTTTTGCTAGGTTCAGCCTCTGACTCCATACATTGCCTTCAAGCATGGAGCAAATATTGAGGTCATTTGGAGCTTCACTGATAGAGAAAACAGGCAGAACTCAGAAGACCTTAGTCTGACTCTTAAAGAATCTTAATTTTCCCCAAGTAGTATGGAAATATAATGTGTAGAATTATTAGAAATTTGGCCTTAGTTTAAGTGTGGCTAGGTGGTGCAGTGAGTAGAGCATCAGCCCTGGAGTCAGAAGGACCTGAGTTCGGATCCAGCCTCAGACACATAATGCACACACAAACAAAAACCTAGCTGTGTGACCTTGGGCAAGTTACTTAACCCCAATTGCCCTCCAAAAAGCAAAAAAAAAAAAAATTTGGATTTTTCCTGTGTAGTTTGGAATTGAAAGACATGAGATTTGGCTTTGTAGTCCCTTATTCTCTTTCTTGCCTCCACTACACCTAGTGAAATTCAGTCAAGGTATTTGCATAGCCTATAAAAACAGGGACAGTTGACCCCATGAGTTTACAAATGGAAAAGAGAGTAGGCTCCATTGTTTAAACAACCACCTTTTTAATCAACAACAACTCATTAAGAGCCAAGTTAGGTTTGGCTAGAGTATTAAAATCAGAAAACAAGGTTATTCAGTCAAAATAAAAGTAGATAAGTATGCACAGTAGGTAATAATAGCAAGAGGTGACATATGGCTGTTTCATGCCTGCAAAATAATTTTCATGTATTATCTTATATGAGAAGCAGCATAGTCTAGTGGTTAGAGTTCTGGACTTGGAATCAGGACAGGCTGGGTTCATATTCTACGTCTGATCCTTACTAGTTCTATGATCATGGCCAAATCACTTTATCTTTCTGAGCCTTAGTTTCTTCACCTATGGAATGAGGATTAGGTCTGTTATGAATCAGGTTCTTGCTAGGTTCCAGGGATACAAGCACAAACATAAAAGCTGTAGTTGCCCTCAAAGAACTTATATTCTGTGGGAGTAACTTACATTTATAGAGAGCTTTACAACTTGCAAAATGTTTTACATATATTATCTCACTTGAATCTCACCAAAACCCAGTGAAGCAGGCACTCAGTAATTCCTTGTTGAATTGAATTGAGATGAAGAGGCACTTGAGAGAATGCTGCTAAAATATGAAAAGGCTAGAGACCAACCAAGCTCCTTTAGGTCCTTATTTACAGCAGGTCCAAGATGAAGGTAGGACTAGACAATTTTTAAGGTTCCTTCCAGTTCTATGTTCTGTGATCCTGTGATCATTCCTGCTAACATAAAAATGCTAGTTCATTATAATGGGGCAGCTAGACGGCACAATGGATAGAGTGCTGGGTCTGAAGTCAGTAAGACTCATCTTCATGAGTTCAAATCTGACCTCAGACACTTATTAGATGTGTGACCATGGGAAAGTCACTCAACCCTGTTTATCTCAGTTTACTCATCTATAAAATGAGCTGGAGAAAGAAATAGCAAACCACTCTAGTTTTTTGTCAAGAAAACCCCAAATGGGGTCATGAAGAGTCAGACACCATTGAAACAAGCAAACAACAGCAACAATACATTGTAATAGATGTCCTTCCTTTGAGTTAGAGAGAGAGGAAGGCTCTGTGAGTTCCAATCCATCTTAATGTCTTTTAATATTGTGGAGAAAAAGAAGTTTGTTCTAGTTCACAGGAAGCCTTCACTCTGGTCTCTGGAAGAGAAATAAAGGACAGATGACATTCATTGGAAAGCA
The DNA here is from genome assembly GCA_011680675.1 of Gymnobelideus leadbeateri. Lineage (NCBI taxonomy): Eukaryota > Metazoa > Chordata > Mammalia > Diprotodontia > Petauridae > Gymnobelideus > Gymnobelideus leadbeateri. Next base: position 35,571 of record WOXC01001300.1, on the reverse strand, counting down.
GATTAGAGAGAGATTAGGCTGAAAGCAAAGGGCAGAATGAAAGGGATTGAGGGAAGCGTAGAAACTCCCCCTTTCTACCCAATCCTTGATAGTTCTTCCTACCCCAATATTTTGCTCTACCATTTTAAAGAATAAGCTTGAGAAAAAGTAATGGAACTCTCATGACCTATTGATTTTATTATGTCACTAAGGAGAATCAACGTTTGCAGAAAAGGTGGCATTAAAAAATTCCATGATTTTTATAGAGCCTCTCACTTTCTATAATATTTATGAGGAATATCAGATGCACCAATCTGCATTTTAAAACATAGTTTTTGCTGAAACAAACTTTTCTCTTCCCAAAATGATTGACACATTGCCAAAATGCTGATAAAGCAACAGTCTTACCAAGTGCTAACCAAAATCCAAGACTATTTTATAGAATTAAAGTTACTTGGTTTGCCATTGGTTACCATGGAAACTGTTTGCCATTCGACACACCCTCCCCCCTCCCCCCAAACCTGATAAAGTATTCCAAGTTGAGAAGCTGTTTAAGTATCTCATCCCTGGAGAAGCTTTATTCTCAAACTCAACAAGAAGAACTGTCCTTTATATTTACAAGTAAGGTTTCTTCTTCAGTCTCTGAACATAAAGCCATGTAGGATATATTCACATTTTGTGTCACCATTATCTAGCAGTCATATATCAAAATTACTAGGAAATGGATTGCATATATCTTCAGGGCTGTTGCCCTAGCAACCACTGTGTTATGATTCTTTTTTGCTCTTGCAAACAGGAAAGATAGCATATTTTACAGATCTAATTAATATTCCAGGGTTTGAAATAGAAAAATAGTGGTTAGATAATAAGTTAGAAGGGTAAATAAAAATGTCCCACATCAGTGCTGTTTGCAGTATGAAGATTATTTTGCTGTTACTAATGGAGCAAATAAATTCTTCAGTAATTAGTATGAGCCTTGACAATGATACAATGGGTGCACAAAAATCTATACAATTTCCAGAGAAGGGGACAAAATTTTTTTTTCAGAAGCAGAAGTGATAGAGTTATAAAAAGGGTAAAACTTCAAAGATAGTTCAAAATAGCTGTTTTTTTTTTTCATTTCATGGACCTGAAACCTCTACATGATAATCAATTGAAATGTCTCAGAGGTATTGTTAAGATATTTGATGCATCTTGTGTCCTTTAAAGCTGGGTTGATAAGTTCATTGCAGAGATTCATAATTACTCTAAAGAGTTTGATTCTACTATCTACACAGGAAAACTAAGTGGATGAAGAGTGCTTATTGTCCAATCTATGATATGCAATTGGATGGACAACATGTAGAACTGGTCTTTATAAATTTTATAAGCACTGAAAATAAATAATAATCTAAGCCCAGAAGATAATAGGAAAGAGGGGAAAACCCTATATTGCCTTTCAGAAATCATGCTTTTATTTTAACAGTTCTTTTATTGATCCCTGAAACAAAAGTCTACCTTGTTAGCATTAATATTCTTCTGATGAAGCTATATGGTTACAATCATAAAATGCCACAATATTCAAAGAATTAAAGTTTTAGCTGACTCAAAGGGCAGTGAAGGAGGGTGAGTATGTATAGACTTTAGAATTTTACAAATGAAATTTTTTTCAGGAGAAACAGTCTGAATGATGTTGCCAGAGATGTATGATCAGAAAAAGAGATGCTCTAGTCACCTAGTGATAGTTAAGTAATAACCACTTAACTGTCTGCACATTTCTTTGATATCTATGTGATGTCAAGAAATGTAGAGGAAGACCTCTAGCACGTAGAGTGGTTTTCCTGTGTCAGATTTATAGGAAGATATTGACAAAAGTTACATAGGATGACAGGCATCCTATCATCTCAATTTCCACTGTAACTCATCCACTCATAGGGGTGATCATATGTAGACCTCATTAATCTCACCCAATTTCTCCATCTCTAAGATCTTAAACTCTGATTTTATCTTCTTCCATCACAATATTCTGTACTTCCAATTTTTCTATTATTTTACTCCTTCTTAACCTTTTCCATTCTCTTAATCCTTTTCTATTCTTCTAGTTCATCACCCTATTTTGTTTTTAGTTACCTTTCTTTGGTCTCAATCCTAATGAACATTTTGAAAACATACTGTTTTTTGCTCTTCAATCCCTTGCTCTTTGTCTTTCTGCTCAAATCCCCTGCCAATTTCCAAACACTCAATCATGCATACCATCTGTCTTCTCTACTTCTATTTCCAAGCCTTCCAGTCTTGCTGGAGGAAGTTGGAAAGCAAGAATGAATCTGTCCACCACAAATTTATGATACGTAACTTCAACAAGGCCCTCACTACTAAATGACAGTCTTTTCATTCATCTTATTGATTTATCACATGCCTCATCAACTCTGTTCCAAATCTTCAACTTTTTTTTCAGGACCTCAAATTCATCTTCAACCTTCTCTTTCTTAGAAGATATATTTGACTCATACTTGACCAAGAAGATTGAGGTCATTCATCCTGAGTTCTCTAATTTCCTATTCACTAAGCCTTGTTCTTCATCTTCGTTTATTTTTTATCTCAGAGAAGGAGGGGGCATTTCTCCTTGCCATGACTAATATCTCTATTTATTCCTTCCCCTGGTTCTATCCCTTTCCATTTTTTTGCTGGGGATTTTCTGTTTTCTTCATTGACTGACTTTCTCTCTCTCTCTCTTTCTCTCTCTCTCATTCTCTTTCTTCCCCCTTTCTCTCTCTGTCTCACATTATAAATCTTTTCTTTCCCATGGCCTTATCTACACACATTCTGACCTCTCCTCTAACCTTAAAAATTATTTTGATCTTGCTGTCTCCTTAAGCTATTGCCCTTTATTTCTGCCCTTTCATGTCTGAATTTCTAGAAAGCATAGGCTAAATTCACTGCCTCCACTTCCATCGAACCCAATTGTTCCTCAACCCCATGAAGTCATGCTTCTGTCCCCACAATTGTGCAGAAGCTATTCTGTCCAAGGTCACCCAGTGTCCTCTTAGCTACCAAATCTAATGGTATTTTCTCAGTTCTTGTTTTCCTTGAGCGTTTTGAAGCACTGTGAACTATTTTTTTTCTTACTACTCTTTTTTCTTGTTACTTTCTTCTCCTCCAACTTCTGTGAAACTATTCCCTGCTAGTGTATTTCCTACCTGGCTGACCACTCCTTCATATTCTACTTTATTGCTCTTAATACTTCTTCTCTTGCCTTACCAGGTGTCAATGTTCCCCAAGGCTCAGTCTTTGGTCTTTCTCCTTGTCTCTCTCTTCTTTTCTCTATACTTTCTCCCTTGATGATTCATCCATGACTTTACTTACTACTTCCCTGTAGATGCTTCCCAAAATATTTAGGGCCAATCTCTTCCACATCTCCAAATGTCTGATGTATAACTTAACTGTATATCCTACTTCTACCTCAAATTCAAAATTTCTAAAAATAACTATTGTCTCTCCTGAAACTCTTATTCCTTTTGACCACCTCTTTTTTGTCCATAATGTAGCTATTCTCCTAGCAATCTAGTCTCAACATTTTGCAACCATTTCTTACTCTCCAAATGTAATCATTTGTCAAGTTCTATTAATTCTATATTCTTAAAAGGTTCATTTCCTCCTCTCTAATTTTATTAGTGTGTGCTCCCTCATCACCTTTTGATTGGGATATAACAACCTCCCAATGTTTTTATATTTACATTATATTATCATTTTCATATTATTAAGATTTCCAGGTCTCTAATCTCTTCGCTCTTCATCTTTCACATAGCTACCAAAATACATACATCTATAACCTAATGCACGCATCTGATCAGGTTATTCTCTTGTTAAAAACATTCAGTTGTTCCATATTACCTTTAGGATAAAATATAAACCCCCTCACCTGAACTTTAAGACCCTTAGCAGCCTACATTTATCCCATGATTCCACATACCCTTTTTTCATAATTCTCTATGGCCCAGTCAAACTGAATTATTCCCTTAACTCTCCACAGCATCTCCCACTATTCATGGACTCACACTGTTTATTCTCAATTTTGGGAATATCTTCCTTCCTTCCACTGACCTCATTGATATCTTCTCTGCTTCTAACCTATTTTATGACTTCCTACAGATTTCTTTATAAATGCCTCAGAAGCCTCTTCATCTCAGAAGATCACTTTTGTCCTGTAATACACACCTTGGAATTGCCCTCTGCCTCTGGGCCCCACTCCCTAGCTTAGATAACTCCTCCTAGAATTGCATTGAAGGAAGGTGCTGGGGCATTATTTTCTTCATTTCCAACTGGACTGAACTCTTGACTCTTCCATCATGGCCCCATGCCGGGTACCTTTACCACTTCTGCTGCCCTTTCTGCTCCTTTTGTGTGTCGTCTTTCCCTTTACAATGTATGTTCTAGGATTGTCTTTCTCTTTACTTGTGTTTGCTTAGCAGTTGCTAACACATAGTAAGCAGTTAATAAATGCTTGATGAGCTTAGATAGATCACTTATTTTCTCAGCTCTGAGATTGCTTATCTACTAAGTAAAGGTGTTGTATTAGATGATCACTGAGGCCTTTTTGAGTAATAAAATATCATGATAGTCTGATTCCAGAGCTTGAGGAGGAAAAGGATGGGGTGGGGGTGATGTGCACATGGTATTTTCCTTCTTCCCCTATTAGGTCCAAAGCAATTTTTTTCACTTGCTAAATCACTACAAGTAGTCCCTATAAGCTTTGTTTCTCTTCATATCTTGCAAATTGGGAATCAGACTTCTAGCTGGGTTTTCTTTTTAACTAAATTTCACTCTGTCACAACATTGTAGAGGTTCCATGGAGTTCAGTTTAATAGAAATGTACTTAGAGTCATAAATGAATTCTGTAGGTATCAGCTGATGATCATCAGCCTTGCATGGGTGATGTGGACTTAAAAAGCAGATGCTGTATAGCATTCCTTTGGAAAACAAGTGCCTTCTCTGTTGTTTCTACTTCACAGAGTGCCCTCTGACTTTAGTCAGTCTCCTATGGTTCCTGGAGTGGAAACTGGTAAACAATCTTGGTCAGATCCTTTTGGCACTTTACAGCCTTATCTTGCCTCCTGTGCTATATGGACTGAATCCTGACAGAAGATCATGTCTTGAACTTCCCAACTTAAATCTATTCTTAATACTTCTCACTCATTCTCGCCTCTCTTATTGCCCTTGGGATAAACTTCTTGGTTAGACAGTGAGATTCCAGATGTCTCTCCCCCTTTGCCTCCATGTAATGTATAGCAGCAATTGTGCAGGACTGTGACATCCCTTAGCATAGTGCCTGGCACATAGTAGGATCTAAATAAATGTTTATTGACTGACTTATTGAAGTTCCTCCCTCAAAAGTATAAACATGCCCCTGAGAAAGTTGAGGTTTTTTGATTTGGATTATTTCTTATTATTCCATGAACTTTATTTTTCTCTATTGTGTTAATGTGTTTTTTCTATTAACTTAATATGAATTTATATGACCACTGATAACATTTAGGAGAGCCTCAACTTTCTTTCTTGGTGCTTATTTCCCTTTTATTTATAAACAAGGGTTTTTTTCCTAGTTCTCTCCTACCACCTCTCTCCACTGGACAAAAAAACAAAAACAAATGAAACAATTTTGTATAGGGAAACCCCAAAATTTCCCATATTAGCCATGTCCAAAAATGTATGCCTCAGTCTGCAGACTTAGTTCAACACATCTCTATGGGGAGATGGTGTAGGGGGGAGGTAGTGAACTTATTGTTGATAATTGTATTGATCAGAGTTGTCTTTCAAAGTTGGAGCCCTAGTGTTCAAACAGACCTCTTAATTGTGCAAGAATAATTTTATATTGAAAATCTTGAAGGTTGGAAATCACATCTCTCTTGACAGCATGTTCCCATGTTAAATCACTGGAGTATGTTGATAGGAAGTTCTTTATTTCATTTCTAAATCCTTCTTATTGTAGTTAAAAGTATCTTTTCTGTTTTAATCAATTCAGTAAATAATAACTATCTATGAGGTATTTAAAATATTGACATATGCTAGGTGTGTGACTGGGGAAACCACTTAGCCTCATAGTGTACCAGCCACATTTCTGAGAATATAAATTATGGATAACTTGCCTATCTGCATTGGTAGAAGCAGTTTCCACATTGGGAATTTTATACAGGCCTTTATAGATCTAGACCTTTAAAAAAACCCAACTTACTATATGGTGTCTAGCTCAAGGGGAAACAACAGCATTCAGATAAAAGCTGGCATTTGCTGTAAAGGGGTTTATGGTCTAGTGCAGGGTATAAAACATAAACAAAAACTATGCTACAAAAAATATACATGATAAGCACACCACATCAGTGAAAACAAAGTGCCTTGTTAGAGGTAGAAATGGAAATATCCTGTATTGGGAACTCAAGGAAAACTTCATGAAGAAAGGTATCACTGAAATAGATTTTAAAGGATAGTTAGGAATTCAATTAGTGGAAAGGTGAGGTAAGATCTTTTCAAATATGAAACATGTGGGTAAGAAAGAATGGGACATGTTTAGTCATCAGTAGTTTATATAGCATGACATAAGGCTGACATCCTCCTTTATAATGTTTTTCTAATATTTTAAGGCCAGAGGGCATTCAGAAGTATAAGGAAACACAAAAGAGAAATTCAAGTATAGGGAGATCAGAGAGATAGCAGGATGTGATTTGTTGCTAGGGGAAAGTCAGACAAGAGTTATCAGACTTTTCAATGTTTTCTAACCAGCTTGCCTTTATGATTTGCATAGGGCTGAGGCACATGATGGGAAAGGAGGGAGACAGGGAAAAGACAATTTTCTTAGTGCAGTTTTACTTAGCAAGTTTCCCATTTGATGAAATGGAGCTCTAAAAATACTTGCTTCAGCTGGGTGACATGATAAGAACTAATGACTTAAGTAGGTTTTTGTCCATAGGTCAAAAGAGAGTTGAACTGAGAGAGAGAAATAAGTAAAGAGTATAGTTCAAAGAGTAAACTACCTTCTGTGAGAAGGTATTGAAGTGAAAAAGAACCTTCTTCCCATGACTGAAGGGAAGAATTTCATAGCTATTTGTTAAAGGAGTTGACTGAGAGAACTGTAGACTTCCACAAAGGAGAGAGGCTTTTTAACCACAGCATCCCCAATAGATTGTGGACTGTGTATTAAATCAATCTAAAGATAGATAGATATCTATTAACCATTGCATGCCAGTGTATATAATACCAAAAGGGAATGACAGGAGACACAATATCTAGTAGAAACTCTTGAGGACCAGAAGAGAACAATGAGATTACTTCACTAATAAATGACATCTCTACAATAGTGGAAGCACTGTCCCTCTAAATGGGTCCGTTAGTCACACCTGTTTCCTTCGTGTCTATGCTCCATGTATGATCCCTATAAAAGGCTATTCTTCCCATTGAGGGTCTGAATATTTGTGGGAAGATGAGCAGCTCAAAGTTTATTATGAATTGTTTGGTTATTTTATACTTATTTTATTCTATTTTATTACTTTTTAATTTAATTTTTTAGGTTTTTTGATTTGGATTATTTCTTATTATTCCGTGAACTTTATTTTTCTCTATTGTGTTAATGTGTTTTCTCTATTAACTTAATATGAATTTATATGACCACTGATAACATTTAGAAGAGCCTCAACTTTCTTTCTTGGTACTTATTTTATTTTATTTTATTACTTTCTTTTCTCATTTTGTCTTTGCTTTGAACTATTCTAAATGTGTCCTTTGACTTACAAATGAACATGAACTCTACTAGGTGTTTGTGAAGTATGATTTGAGAAGTATTCTAACTCACAAAGTACCTCAAATTTGGGATAACTTTCTGGATCCCCAAGTATAAGAGGGTCCTGGGGTGCTATAAGGAAGTAGGGTAATGTTATTAATAAACTAAATAATAGACTACTCACACTTCCTAGAGAAAACTCTTATCACTGACTTGAACTATGCAGTACTTTTTATTGAACAAACTCTTTATGCTGATTTGGGCCAACCCTGGACTAACTCAAAAATTATTAAACTTACTGTTTGAGCATTAGTAGAAATCACGATTGAAAGCCCTATAGACAAGTGGGTAATATCAATGTATGACACATCTTGCTGTGGTTTTGGATTGCAGTAATTAACCTGGCATCTGGGATTGCAGACAAAAACTATATGCCTTAGCAGCATTGCTCACTCAGAATCATTCCTCATTTAGCTCATTTGGAAAGCTAGAGCTGCTGCTGCCTGTAAACAAAGGAATAGAGATGAAAGTTGCTTCATCCTGTTGTAAATGGGCAATTATCCTTTATCTCCTTCCCAACTTTCCTTGCAAACATGCCAACAGATAAAACACTAGCTTGTGTGTTCATTCTGGAATTCATTTTTCCTCTCCATATGAGTCAAGCACATTCTTGGGCTTCAGTTCCCAGAGCTGGCTGCTCACTCCCCAAAGCAATACCTTTCAATGGCTGTTGCCATGACAACAAGCAACCATTTGAAGGGGAAGGGGGATCAGTTAGATGAGTGGCATCGTGGGTTGTCTCGATTATCACATCAAATTGCTGGTTGGTTTCAGCCTCAAACAAACTGACCATTTAACCAAAGATTTTCCTTGGACTGATGGATTTTAGATATGTCATCACACTTTTTCTAAATTTTCTTTTACCTTGACTCTTGTGGAACAACCTAATTGACTCAGACAGGACGCTGGATTTTCATGGAGTTGGAATTTCCCATGGGTGGTTTAGGGTGTGGTACTATCATGAATCTGCTTCTTTCTCTAAGAATAGGAGCTAAAGTTGGCCTTAGTGGATGCAACACTGGGTTTGGAGTTAGGAAGAGCTAAGTTTGATTCTGCCTCTCAGATACACATTAACTGTGTGACCTTAGATAAGTCACTTAGCCTCCACCAGCCTCTTGTTTTCATACCTATAAAATGGGGATAGTAATAGTGCATGCCTTACAAAGCACTAAGGGTTATCTATCATTATTAATAATACTAGTACAAAGAGACAGTCTTTGGACTAGATCTGATGATAGCTTGAATCAACACAATTCTCTAATTCTTGTTTATACTCTGTGGCTCTGAACAGGCAAAAAATATCTAGGAACGCCTTCACGTGCCACCATGATGACACAAAAAGAGGAAGCTAAGAACCATAGTTTCTTCCCAGGTTTAAGTGGTCTCCCACAAATAATATAGAGTCCAAGGGGAAAGTCAGATCAAGCTTAGAGCATAAGTGACAAAACAGGGTAACTCACTGCTCCTGGAAGTCATAATTTTCTTCCTTTTGTGGGACCCCCATGAGTTCTCCTTGAGACATGGTGTAACTTTACACAGGGATCCCTGCACAGTTCTGAAGTGTTATTTCCTCAGTGTTTCTAGTTTGTCCTTGGATCCTAATTCATATTCTGCTGCTATTTCTGGGACACCCACACCTTCATGTCCAAGCCTTCTGGACATTTCAAAGTTTATAAGGTCCTCCTGTGGTAATGGTGGTGGTTGTGGGGGTGGTAGTGGTGGTGGAGGAGGCAGCAACTTTTCTTCCCTCCACCTGCCAAACAGATTTCTTTCTCAGGGCTTTAGGTGAAGAATTCTGTAGGACAATCTGCTCAAAGGCCTGGGTTTTAAACTGGTTTGCTATTTTATACAAAACCCACAGAGGGTGATTAAGTCTCCTTCCCATCCATTCAAACTTTTGATCACTGACCAATTGATTCAAAAGGTGGTGGTTTTAGTGGATAAAGTTATCAGAGTACAGACTCTTGCTTACTTACCTTAAATAGCATGTGGTGGGGGTCATTGACTTAGTAGATCCCTACACTTAGAAAAGGAAAACTAGAACTAAGATGTACCAGATCATATAGACCCATGATAGGGCTTCCCTTAAATGTTGATGTAATCATCTGTTTAAGGGCAAGTCTGAAATCATGGCAGAAGGATCACAGGCCAATCTCCTTCCTATGTCCAATTCAGGGCATGACATGGTGGCAAAAGACAAGAGGCAGTATTCTAGTTGTCTGCACTTTACTGACAGAACCACAGGGATGAAAATGCTGGCTTTAGGAGTCATGGGACCCAGTTTGTAATCCTGAGTCTACTACTGATTTTCTTTCCGGTATGTTCTTCAACAAGTCACATAATCTCATTGGGCTTTAATTTGTTCATCTTTAAAAGGGGACTTTGTAGAAATACCTGCCTTGTCATACAGGGTTATTGTAAGGAGTATTAAAGGATCATTATGGTTTAGGAACCTTAGCTGGACCTGAGTCACTTTATAATATATTAAGCCTCCCTTAGCAGCTTATATAGGAATCCTCTTCCGTATGATGTCAGAGGAAATTATTTAGATGGTCTTATTACTTAGAAGGACTTGGATTTAGCCAAGTGATTTAGATTTCTGAGATGTGGGGTTTTTGATCAGTGACTGTGAGTGTAATTTACACCATTTGTCCAGTTGATAAGGAGTAGGGGTGGAGCACACTTTGTAATCTCCCAGGGCTAGATCCTACTTCAATGCAATGGACCTTTGAGGCATTTACTGGAGATACCCCAAGGTCAGTCTCACAGCCACCAGCTGTGAGTTCTATCAGTGCCTCTACACATTTCCTTCTCAAATAATAAGAACTGTTACTGTCAAGAGAGCTGACTTGCCAATAAGTGAAGGACAATATGTATCAGCCAGAAGGACTCAGAATACCAAGTTTCCGTTGTATAAACATGACATTCCTTTTTGTTTAAATTATGTAAAATAGAGTGATAGTAGCAAGTTGGAAAAGTGCCAGTCTAAGAAACAAGCTCTCTGGATAAATTTCTGACAATAAATTGCCTGAGGAGTGGAAGGCAGTTCTTTGGGGGAGAAACTCCAGTCCACCCAATCATCTTCCTTCACCACAGAAATGCTAGTGTAGCTTCAGTATTTTATAATTAGGTTATATCCCCATCACCTTTCGTTTATAACTATGAGTGGGTGACAGTTAACAAGGGAGTCATGAGGAGGGAAACTTGGCATAAACGTCATGGCAATCAGAAAGCTTTCTTTCCTCTGCCAGGTTTGGTCTCAACATCATAGGTTGAATTCAATTAGGAATCCTCTGATTTTTCAGAAACAGTATTTACAACATAACTATTATAGAATAATTTGCTAATGGTATAGCTATTTAATTTTAGGTTCATAGATTCACAAATTCTGCAAGGACCTTAGAGATATCTCAATCAGCAAACATTTTTTAGCATCTACTAATTGTCAGTGGGGCCATGGAGATGCACAGAAAAGGCAAGAATAGTCCTTGACCTCAAGGAGATTAATGGGGGAGACATCATATACACAAAAGGTTATTTTTTGCATATATATGTGTATATACACATATGTACATTTATGATGTATAATATGTGTAAAATGAATAGAACATGACCTTAGAGGGGAAGGCAGTAGTAACTGAGGGGTCCCAGGAAAGTTCTTCTAAAAAAAGGTGATGCTTTAGCTAAGACCAGAAGGAAGCCAGGGCTTCTAAGAGGCAGCATCTAGAAGGAGAACATTATAGGTATCAAGCAATAGCTAGTACAAAAGCACAAAGTTGAGAGAGAACATCACGTGTGAGGAACATAAAGAAACAAGCATGGCTGGACTAGAAACTGTGGAGAGAAGTACTAGAGACCAGTGGAAAGATAGGAAGGGGCCAGTTTGTGAAGAGCTTAAAATAGCAGAGAGAGGACTTTATATTCGATCCCAGATGTATTCTATTGGAGCTCTTGGAGCAGACTGAGTATGGGCATCCATAGTCAGACCTATGCTTCAGTCAGGTGTACACGGGACTATCTAGCCCTCTCAATTTCTGCGAACATGAATGAGAGCCAGAAGTCTTATTTTCACTTTTCATGCACCCTTAAATGATCTCTGGGAAATACACTATACATACAATTCATAAAAATTAAGCCCAAAAAATGTGCTTTAGGTAGAGTATCATGAAAATCAAAAGAAATGCAATAAAAATTGGCACTAGTTAATATGATTAAATGAAAAATATCAGGATGAACCACTTGGAAAAAAATCTTTTAGTAAAAGTACCAATGTACATTATGTTGTTTCAATGGGACTGTTATCTCAATCTTCAGTTAGGTAGATCACAATCCCTCCACTCTTTCTCATCCCATATAATTCTTGTCTATTTGCTTCCACAGAGTATCTATTGTATATATTGGAGGATTTTCTCTAGATATTTTTAATTTTTAGCGTGCCATTGCAAAAACTGGGATGTCTGCCTATTATCCTTTGGGCCCCATGATTTTCCTAACAGCTGGTTTTATCCTCCGTTTTAGCAGTGACATCCATGACACATTATTTTTTTAAATATGACTCTATAATACCTGGTTTGACTTGAATTGTATGTATATATTAAAATATTTTTTTACTGAAATGTTTGGAAAACTGGCTTTCTTTTTATAGTTAAGTGCAGGACTAAGGAAACACTAAAGGAAAAGCAATAATAACAGATACTTTTCACACTGACGACAAATGCTGTAAAAAGAGAACAGTTCTTGAGCGGCACAGATCAGTGTTACAATAAAGATTGGGCCTCACTTACCCTTGTGATTTTCTATGTGTAGAATTCAAATATTTAAAACTATGTTAACATTTTTTTTTAAATGCTATTTAAAAAAAAAGTTTTAAAATATTTTAAGGGGCAGCTAGGTGGCGCAGTGAGTAGAGTGTCAGCCCTAGAGTCAGAAGGACCTGAGTTCGGGTCCCGCCTCAGACACTTAACACACACAAACAAAAACCTAGCTGTGTGACCTTGGGCAAGTTACTTAACCCCAATTGCCCTCCAAAAAGCAAAACATATATATATATATATATTTTAAGAAATTGAGAAACCTGCCACACAGTAGACCATTGTTAGCTGACTGACTGGCAAAATACTCAATCCTATGTGGTGAGTTAGATAAATGTTATATAGGTTAACAGTTTATTGTCATAACTGTATCATTATTTTTATTAGATTGAGCCAATCATAGAAAAGGGGAAAGCATAAGTCCTCATTTGCTTGAAAGAGTGCTACATTTAGAAACAGAATATCTGGGTTTGAATCCTGATACTTCAACTTATTATCTGTGTGACCTTGGATAAAAATTCTAACCCTCCTTGTGCCTCCCTTTCCTTATCTGTAAAATGAGGGAGGTGGACTAGATGTTGTTTGAGGTCCCTTCATTTTAAATCTGTAATCCGATGATCTGTGATCCCAAAGTGAGAAAAATGAGATTTTTTTTTTTGATGGTCGGTGATTTAAAAAGAGTATCTGCTAACAAGAGATGAAAACTATTTTTTCGTGGCTGAATAATGAAAACATCTTTTATTTCAATTAATAATGATGATACTATCTGGCATTTATATACTAATTTATAATTTGTTAGGCACTTGACAAATATCCCATTTTATCTTCATGACAATCCTGGGAAATAGGTGTTATTATTATTCTGATTATACAAATGAGGAAACTGAGGCAAAAAGAGCTTAAGTGATTTATGCAGAGTCTCACAGAAACTGTGTTTGAATTCAGATCTTGGCTCCAGGGGTGGCACTCTTATCTATTGTGCCACCAACCTGCTTAAAAATGAAATGGATATTTAAAACTAAAAAAAAAAAAAAGTAGCCCTCTGTCAGTGAACCAACACTATCCAATGTATCTATCTGCATTAGTAGATTAATTCTTTTTTTCTTTTTTAAAGCAATTGGGATTAAGTAACTTGCTCAAGGTTATACGGCTAGTCATTATTTATGTGTGGGTGCTCATTTTCTGAGGCTGGATTCGATCCCTAGTCATCCCAACTCCGAGGCCGGTGCTCTTACTCACTGCACCACCTAGCCGCCCCGATTAATTCTTTTAAATTAATTTTATTTCATTTTCACCTCCAAATTCTCTCCCACCCAATTCTTCTCTACCACCCCCCCCATTTAGAAAGCAAGAAAAACAAATTACATAACATTGTATACACATGTATTTATTGTATACTGTTGTATATTGCATGCTATTGTATATTGTATACATGTAAATTTCATAACATGTATACATTACATAAATGTATAGTCAAGAAAAACAAATTCATGCATTAGTCATGTAAAAAAAAGATACGCCTCAGTCTTTGAGTCCTGATAGATTATGCCTCAATACTTTGAGTCCATCACCTATCTATCTGGACATGGGTATCATCATGAGTCATCTAGAACTGTGACAGTTTGTCATTGCATTGAACAGATTTCCCAAGTTTTTCAAAGTTATTTGCATTTATAAAATTACTGTTATTATATAAATTGTTTTCCTGGTTCTGCTCACTTCACTCTACATCAATTCATACAAACCTCAGTTCTCTGATTGTATCCAATCCATTTCTTACAGAACAATAATATTTGGATAGACTGATTCTATGGACTTCCACTTCCTGGGTTTGTTGTAATGTGCTTCTTAATATACTTATATTTTTTCTTTCTGTATAGTCTTATGACTGGTTTTCTTTGCCATGTTGTGGATTTTGTTGAAGAGGAGGCTCTGTAGTGTTCCAAGGCTCAGTGCAATCAATAAGAACCTGGAGCATCTGGAGAACCTGCCCTTTAATAGGGAATCCCTCTTTTGTTTGTATTTCATTTAGACTGTTAGCCATGGCAACTCATTGCACATCTGTGGTAGACTGGACACATATCTGTGTCTTTGATGCCTGATTTGATGCTGGCACCTAGTAGTACCCACTGAACAAAGCAGTGAGGCACAGTGGGAAAAACTATATCTGGAGTCAAAGAACCTAAGTTCTTGGCTCAGTGTGATAGAGGGCAAGCCATTTAACTTCTCTGGGAAGAAGTGGGAGAGAATTCAGAAGTGAAAATCAAACAAAACTGAATTTTAAAAAATCTCTGGGCCTCAGTTTCCTTAGTTATAAAAATGAGGGAAAGGGCGGCTAGGTGGCGTAGTGAATAGAGCTCTGGCCCTGGAGTCAGAAGGACCTGAGTTCCGAGCCGGCCTCAGACACTTAATCCACACAGACAAAAACCTAGCTGTGTAACCTTGGGCAAGTTACTTAACCCCAATTGCCCTAAAGGGGCAGCTAGGTGGTGCAGTGAGTAAGAGCGGGGAGTTGGGATGACCCAAGATCAGATCCGGCCTCAGAAAATGAGCACCCACGCATAAATAATGACTAGCCGTGTAACCTTGAGCAAGTTACTTAACCCCAATTGCTTTAAAAAAAAAATGAGGGAAATTGGACTAAATGACCTCTAAGGAAATTTGAACTCTGAACACATTCTTTTCATTCTTCTCTTCTGGAATGTACACCACCACAAAAGCTGAACTGCTCAAAATACAGATAATGCACTGACTATACAGTATCTACAATTAAATCCCAAAGGCATAATGAATTATTATTCATGGATAATATTTGTCTAGAGTAACCTAAAATGATGGTTGAAGTGAATCAAATATCTCTAGGAATCTTCATGGTACTTCTCTCATTCTGGATGTCACTTAACGTTCCACTGGCCATATTAAGTTTTCCAATCCTAAGGTTTTAGTGACTCAGTAAACAGTATAAAATAAACTCAGATCTGAATTCTTGTCACAGCAGGAACAATAGACATTCTAACTTCTTTTGTGCTAAATCCAGAATAGCCTTAGGGAATTGGGGTTGGGGATGGGGCGGGGTGGGAGTGGGTTCAGATCACAGAGCTGAAGACTCTAAGGCTTCTGGGACTAACTTGTTTTTCAGCCCTTATTTACAATGATATCTTTCTTTAAAGTATTTTCTTTTTCTTTTTAACTCAGGTACTAGAAAAATACACAATTGAAAGCAATTTGAAGTTACCTGAATAATGGAAAGGCCTAAGAAAAGTAGAATTTTAAATGCCATTTCCAGGACTGCCTTCCATTAGGTGATGCTTCATTAATCAATCAATCAAAAACCATTTATTAAGTACCTACCATGTCCAGACACTGGGCTAATTGCTGAATGTAAACTCCTTGAGAGTAGGGATTGCTTCATTCTTTGTAGTTGTATACCCCTCCCCTGTGCTGCTCCCCCACCATAGTACCTAGCACATCATAATTAATAAATGCTTGTTGATTGATTGTCATTTTAAAATTAGAATCAAGATCTCATTTACTTTGTATGAGTTATTACACTATGGCAGAGGGACAAGATATAGATAGAAGTCAAGAAGTGTGTACAAAAGGTTACGATCATTACAAATATCTATGGGGGACCTTTAGATTTTAAATAGAAGTGATTGGATCTGGGGCACAGTAGAGGTGGGACAAAACAGCCTGACAGAAAGTCTTTGCTATTTGACAGCCTCTTTCCTCTCCCTGTACATATTTCCTCAGATGTCTGATTAAATCGAGGAAGGGCTTAGGGACTGGACATGGTATTTCTTTGGTAAAGGGAATCTCTGGATGAGGACACTGCTTCTGCCAAGACAGAGCAGCATCTTCTGAACAATTTAAAGTCTTAGTGAATTGCCTAGGATCAGTATTTGAGAGCTTAAGTGATTTGCCCAGGGTTTCAGACACCATATGTCAGAAGTGACACTTGAACCTGGGTTTTCCTGGTTCCCAGGACCCTTACTCTCTCTATAGATTATACCATACTATCTCTTCTTCATTTAATATAGAATTCCTTCTTTCTTTTCCTCCCTTCCTTTCTTTTTCTCTTTCTTTCTATCTCCCTTCCTTCCTCTTTCTTTCTATCCTTCCTTCCTTCCTTCTTTCCCTTCCTTTCTTCCCCCTTTCTCCCATTAATAGCAGTAGTAGATCCAAGAAAGTAAAAGGAAAAAAAAAATCTACCAGTTCCCATATTCAACTGGAGACCTTTATGCTGATAAAATATTTTTGGCTATGGGAGATTAATATTTAAATTCACTTTAAGATGGTATATCATGTCCAAAGGAAAAAAGAAGAGCACCTTTTTGTTTGGGGCCATGTCACTGGGGTATCTTGTTAGCATTTTAAATACCAACAAACAATTTCTCCCTGGACAGGTATTTTTCTACCCTCACAGCTTCCACTATCACCTCCATGCACATGACTGTCAAGCCCATATGTTCAATTGTAGCCCCAATCGCCTTTAATTCAGGCCCTCATCACCTGGACTATTGCAAATAGCCTTCTAATTGGTCTCTCTGCATCCAACCTCTTTCCCCTCTAATTTATCCTCTGCACATTGATATTCCTAAAGGGTAGGTCTGGCCATGCCCCTCCCATGCTCAAGAAGTTTCATTTGCTTCCTATTGTCTCTAGGATAAAATCCTTACTTCTCTGGCATGAAAACCCTTAATAATCTGGCTCCATTCTGTTTTACAAGGTTTATTTCACATTCTTTTCCTCTCTCAATCTTGGTTCCAGTCAAACAGGGTTACTGGATATTCCCTATACATAGTATCACATCTCCTCACCTCCACTTGCTCAAACTCCTGGCTCCCTTTAAAATTTAGCTTATATGCCACCTTCTTCAAAAAGTCTTTCTTCATTTCCAAGTTGTTAGTATTCTACCCTGCCCCTCCCAACTCTGGCCAGATCACTTCTTATATATTTTATCTCTATTTTATTTACTTTTTTGTTAACATATTATGTCCTCCCCTTACCCCCAGCACCAATAGTTTGTTAGTTTCTTGAGGACAGGGACAATCTTACCTCTATCTTGGTATTCTCTGTTACCTAGCACAGTGCCTGACATATATAGGTGCATAATGCTTATCTATTGATGATTGATCCTCACTTTTCTTTTCCTAGGGCTTGGCTTGGAAAGCATTCCCTGTGATTTTATTTGCTTGTTTGTTTTTCCAATGCTAACACCCTGAACTTCTTCCCATTCCAGTTTACTTGTGGCAGGGAAATTAAGGTTTCCTACCCCTGCACTCTTGGCTCTGAAATTTGCATTCAAATCTTCTTTAGGTGTTTGAAGGATTTTTACTTCTAATCCCTATGGGGAGATACACTAGGACTTAAATTAACATATGAAGAGGAAAATTACAAAGTTATATATCTTAAAAGATTTATCTGGTATTCCATACAAATGTACAGTGTCTTTCTTAGTTCTCTCTTATATTTGACTGAACCTCTTTTCTATCTTGTCTCTGGAGTCACTTGGAATTGTTCCTCTTTGGGTTGGATGATGAATCATGGGATTGGGTTTCTAGTTAAGGAAGGTTCATTTTGGCAACGTAGCAAAGTATTTCAGCCCCTTTAATTCTATTTTATTAAGCGGATAGATATTAAGTGCCTACTTTGTTCAAGTAATAGTCCCTACCCTAGGGGCAGCTAGGTGGCAGCAATGAGTAACAGTGCCTCAGTGCCTACCCTGAAGTCTGGAGGATCCGGATAGTTCCAGCCTCAGATACTTAACACCCACATGAAAAAAACTGGCCATGTAACCTTGGGTAAGTTACTTAACCCCAATTGCTTAAAAAAAAAAAAGAAAAAGAAAAAAGAAATAGTCCCTACCCTTAAGAAGCTTATCCTCAAGAAGCTAGCAAACTATTGAGGGTAGGAGTAAGGGGAAGACATAGTGTTAACAGAAAAGTAAATAAAATATAGATAAAATATATATAAAGTGATTTGGCCAGAGTTGGGGACAGGAGGGGGGAATACTAACAACTTTGGAATCAAGAAAGATCTTTTGAAGAAAGTGACACATGAGCTAAATTTTGAAGGGAGCCAGGGGTTTCAGGAAATGGAGGTAAGAAGTGTTACTATGGTGATACTATGTATGGGGAACATCCAGTAGGCCAGTTATATTGGGGGGCCGGGAACAGGGGGACATGCACACAGCAGAGTAAATGCAAAGTATAAACAAGATAACATAGAGCAACTGAGAGAGAGACAGACAGACAGGAGGGATTTCTAAGTGGGGGGAGGTAGGAAAGGTCTTATGGAGGAGATAGCATATGAGTTATGTCTTGAAGGAAGCTAGTATTTTCAGGAATTGGAGGTAAGGAAACCATGTAAAAAGATAACAAAGGCAAAGCTCTTACATCCAAAGCCTCCAAGAAAAATATGAATTGGTCATGAGTCATGGAAAATCCCAAAAAGGGTTTTGAAAATCAAATAAGAGAAATAGAGGAAAAATTGGGAAGAGAAATGAAAGTAATGCAAGAAAATAATGAAAAATCAATCAACACATCACATGGTGAGATGGGGGTGAGGGTTTCACTTGTAAAAAGGCACAGAGGCAAGAGACAGAATGTTGTTCATAGAAAACAGCTAGGAGACTACTTTGACTAGAATGGAGACTACATGAAGGGGAGTAATGTAGAACAAGACTGGAAACATAGGTGGGAGGAAAACTCTGAAGAGCTTCAGATGTCAACTTGAGAAGTTTGGGTTTTATCCCAGGGACAATAGGGGGCCATTGAAGGTTTTTGAGCAGTGGGATGGAATGGTCAGATGTATGTTTTAGGACTGTTAGTTTGGCAGCTGTGTTGAAGATGATCTGAGAGCAGAGAATGGAAGCTGAGAGGCCAATTACAGTAATGGTCCAGGTGAGAGGTGATGAGGGTCTCAATGAGGGGAAAATCTTTGTGAGTATAGAGGATATGGATTCAAGAAATATTCTGGAGGTAGAATCAACAAGACTTGAAAACCAAGTAACTGTGGGAGGTAATGGAGAGGTAAGAGTGAAGGATGACCTCAAGTCAAGGCTGCAGACCTCAGTGACTAGAAGGACGGTGAAACACTCAGCAGAAATGCAGAAGTTTAAAGGAGAGATGGATTTTGGAATATAAATGAATTCCTTTTTGGACAGGTTGCTTTTAAGGTGCCTTAAGGACATCTAAATCCTGCTTTTCTTCTTTTTGAAATTACATTTTCTTTTTTTATTTAACAAAATTCCTTTCTCTTTCTCTTCTCTCACCCCTGAGAATGAACAAAACAAAACCCCTGTTAAAAACATGTATAATCAATCAAATAATGTCTGTATTACCCATATCTAAAAGAAAAAAATTGGGGGACAGAGCCAAGATGGCAGACTAAAAGCAGGGACTTGCTTGAGCTCTCCCCCAAACCCCTCCAAATACCTGTAAAAATGACCTTAAAAAATTCCGGAGCAGCAGAACCCATAAAATGACAGAGTGAAACAAATTTCCAGCCTAAGACAACTGGAAGGTTGACAGGAAAGGTCTGTTGCACCAGGCTGAGAGAGGAGTGCTGGGCCACAGGAGACTAAATCACTGGCAGCTGTAGCAGTTTCCAGACTTCTTAACCCACAAATGCCAAAAACAACTTAGAAGGTCAGGAAGAAAGATCTGTCAGACTTGGGTGAGAGAGAAGCACTGTCCAATCCCAGCCCCCTTGAAGCTCTGGGGTGACAGCAGTGGAAGTGCTGCTTGTGGAGCTCTCTGCCAACAAATGGTGGGGGGATCCAGTGACTGATCTGAGGAGACTTGCAGGGATCTCTTATTTTTCTTGAGATCTGTTTCTTCTTTCACAATTGCGACTAATATGGAAATTTTTTTTTACATGATAACATATTAAACTATATCAAATTGCCTACCATTCAGGGGAAGAGGGGGAGGGAGGGAGAGTAGAAGGGTGGGAGAAAAATTTGGAACTCAAAGTCTTGTAAAAATTAATGCTAAAATTTTTCTTGACATATAGCTAAGGGGAAAAAATACTATTAAATTACAAAAAAAAAAAAAGAAATAAAAAAGTCACCTGTAGGGTTACAGTCAGTTTTACTGGGTACATTATTTTTGCCTTTTAGAATATCATATTCCAAGCTATTCTTCCTTATAGTGGTGGCTGCTAAATCATATATGATTCTGACTGTGGCTCCTCAGTACTTCAATTCTTTCTTTCTGTCTGCTTATAGTATTTTTCTTTGTACTGGCAGCTCTGGATTTGGGCTATAATACTCCTGGGAATTTTGATTTTGAGGCTTCTTCCAGGAGGTAACTAACAGATTATTTCTATTTCTACTTTTCCTTTTGGGTCTATGCAATCTGCCTTTTTTGAAGGCAGTTTTCTTTTAAGATTTCTTGAAAAGTGATATCTAGGCTCTTTCTTGGTTATAGCTTTCAGGTAGCCCAATAATTGTTATTTTTTTTTCTCCTTGATCATTTTCAGGTTTTTTTTAGTGTTTCAGTTTTTTAGTAGTTTTTGCTTTAAAGACACTTCTCATTTTCTCCAATTTTTCCATCTTTTAAAAATATTTCTTATATTTTCATAGATTCATTGGTTTTCATTTGGTCCAGTATAATTTTCAAGGAGTTTATTGCTTGCTCAAGGTTTTCTACCTTTTGTATTAAACTGTTAATTTTTTCCTAATTCTGTTTTTGATAACTCTAATTCCTTTTCTATTTATCTAATACCCTCATTTTATTTTAAAACTCTTTTAAAAATGTATACTTCATTTCTCCTAGAAGTTCAAGTTGAATTCTGTCCAGGCTGTGCGTTTTATTGAGGTTTTACTTGTAGATATTTCATCTTTTTCTGGGTTTGTGTTTTGAATGATCTTGTCACCATAATAATTTTTTAGATGGGATATTTTGTTTGTTTGCTCATTTTTCCAATCTACTCTCTGACCTTAGATTTTATGTTAGGTACAGGATCTATACACTTCTGGATGGAATATCTGGATTGCTCCTGTTGCTACTTTCTTGGGTATTATATTATGTCATCGTAGGTCCTCAAGGATAGGTCAGACTGGGTCCCTTTGAGTTTTCAGCATTCCTAAAATGCTCTGATCTATAGCAAAGTCTGATTACCACCACACTGGTCTGAGCTCTCCAAAGTTCTGACCTGAGTTTGGGTTTAAGCAACAGTAGGCTGTTACTGGACTCAGCCATTATTAACTATTTGGGAAGCTCTGACGGTTATGAGTGACAGAATTATAGGCTCCTCTTTGGTCTGGTATTGCTGCCCTGATTATTCCTCTGCAGGCTTCAAATTGAATTAGAAGGTAGAGTTTACATTCCCCTCTGTTCCTGAGCTCTGATCCCCACTGTTTCTATTTGCTTCTGAATATCTTCCTTGATCAGCACCTAGTTTAGGGTTCAATATGACCCTTCAGTCTGAAATGCCACCTCTGAACACAGGTCCCCTCCTCAGTTAGAAAGGCATCTGTGACCCAGAACTGAATTGTGGGCAACAAAGCTGCCATTTGGAACCTGCTCCCTGCACAAAATTGTTGTGCCTAGTATGAATCTGGGACCTTGTTTTGCTCTGGTATACAGTCTCTCCCTGCACTGGAGTGCTCAGCTTCTGGCACTCTCTTGGCCAGACCTTGTGCCCAGTATACATAACCTAGGCTGGAAAATGAGTCACCATGACCTTTTTCTTGGATTTCCCCAGTAGAATTTGGTCTAGTGAATTTTTTCAATCTGTTTGGGGGAGGGTTTTCTTCTGGACACTAGGGAGCTCACTGTTCTCCTCTGACACTCTGACATATTAGCTCTGTCCTTCCAAACTCTGCTTTTAACCTGAACTTAACTTGTGAGAAATGTTTCTAATTTCTGTCCTCCAAGGAGCCTTTAAAGGTGCTGGGATTCATTCTTTCTTTGACTTGTAGTTGTCTCTCTACTGTCTTTCTCAATGGCTATGAATGATTTGAAGTCCTACCTTTGCCCCTGGCCTTCTGGATGAGAAAGAGCCTTCCTTTCACGTGTACTGACCTGGTAGTCATCTCCTTTACCGTCAGGGAGATCTTAATTGCACTGAACCCTGGATGTGCAAGCTCAGCTTTCACCCATTTTTCTCTGTCCTTCTGAATTTTCCTGAAGCAAATTTACTAGCCTGTTAGAATCAAAGTGGGGGTAAATGGGGACAGAGGAAACTGAAGCAGTAGGAGGAGGCATCTGAAGTTAGAACAGGAACAGGAGTGTAGACAAATAATGATCTTCCCAAATATTAACGTCTTACCTGAATGAAAGAATGTATGAATAAAGCATTTATTAAGTGCTTACTTTGTGTACAGCATTGTGTTAAGAAAAGTAAGATAGATCCTGCTCTCAAAGAGCAAACATTTTAATGGAAGAAACAAAATATATGGAAGGATTTAGTCCTGTCCCTCTCCCTCAGCTGTAACAAGTCATTTATTCTACATTTTTATACTCCTCTGTGTACGTGATATTTTCCTCTCAAATATGAGCTTCTTGTGGTCAGGGCCTCTTTTGTTTGTGTCTTCTTATCCTCAAGGCCTTGCCCCCCCATTTCCCCTTCTACTCTAAAAGCTCTTCCTTGTGTGCCTCTGTGCCTCTCCTATATGAGAAAAATTTCCCCATTCTACCTCTGCTTTCCCCCTTTTCCTAATACATTATCCTCATTTCTTAGCCCCTTTTTTTGAGATCATTCAAATGTAATGGACTCACACTCATGCCATCTGTCTACATAGACTCCTTCTTACTGCACTAATAATGATAAAGTTCTTAGGAGTTTTATGTATTCTCTTCCCATATAGGAATATAAATAGTTAAACCTTGTTGAATCCCTTATGATTACTCTTCTAATTTCTGTTTTTCAAAACAAATTTACCTGTAACCTAGAAGTACTTATAGTTAATAGATTTGACAATCAGTGCCAGCCACAGCAAGTGCCAGCAAAGGATTCCCTATAATCTATTTCTGACCAGTTGTCTAACCCTTTTACCATCTCTGGACTGAGATCTCCCCAAGCTTCTGCTGCTGCCACTGTCACAGCCACTCTAAGGCTCACTGCTGGTCTTGCTATTGTGCTCCAGGTTGGCTCCCACCACAGTGTCACAGACCTCTCTTGGCAATCTCCCAAGCTGTCTTAGACTGGAAAAAATATATCTCACTCTGATCTTTTGTTTTCTCTGCTGTTCTAAAATTTGATTCGAGTTGTTATTTTAAGGTTGTTTGCAGGGGATGTTGGGAGAGTTCAGCTGGGTTGCTACCTGTATTTCACCATCTTGGCTCTGCCTCCTATTTTGTTCTTTCTCTTGTTCCAAAAGATCTAAAACAATTTTTTTTTAAAGTTTAAAAAATTTTTTGTCCTTAGCATTTGTCACAAGCCACCAGCTCATTCTAAGTGTTAGTATTCCTGATATTGTTCTTAAGGGACAATGCCCCCCTTTTGTATTCATCCTCAGCTGCTTGCTCTTGCTTCCGACTTTTCTACATATCTTTTAAAAAATTAGATTGATTGACAAGTTCCTTGTGTATCCATATTTATATCTTATTTTTGGAGGGGGTAAGGCAAGGCAATTAGGGTTAAGTGACTTGTCCAAGGTCACACAGCTAGTAAGCGAATGTCTGAGGCTGGATTTGAACTCATGTCCTCTTGACTTCAGGATTGGTGCTCTATTCACTGTGCCACATAGCTGCCCCTATATTTGTATTTTTAGATATATTAGGAAGAATGATGATAAACTGGAGTGGTTCCAGAGAAGGATGGTGAAAGGTTTAGAGATCGGGCTATAGGATTGGGCAAATGAATTAAGCATGACTAGCCTAGAGATGAGAAGATTTAAATAGTACATGACAGCAATCAAGTAATCAAAGGGATTTTATGTAGAAAAAAGATTAGAATTGTTCTCCTTGGCCCCAGAGTCTATAACTAGTGTCGATGACATTTATCCTAGGACTAGGCTAGAACCTCCCTTTCTCATGCTATCCATTGAAGCATTCCCCAGCAGATTCTAATCTCTTTCCTGTTTAAAGATACCCAACTCTAGTTGAATCTTCCATAAAATTTCTATTTCTGGAGCATCTGGCTTAAAGCTTATACTAGTAGAAGTAGAATAAAAGACCTCCTTCTCTGGGATCAATAAACATTTCTCATTTTACCTAGCCCATCTCTCAAGTCTGCTCAATTCTCTTAGCTCTCAAATTAATAATACTCAACCCTTACCAAGGGAATGGTTTTCTAGAATTCAGATTCATAGTAGGAAAAAAATGCATTCTATATACAGTAATAAATAATGAGCAATTAGTTCCCTTCTCTGATGCTAGTGAGAGAAAGGTTATAGCTTCAGATCAGCCCAGGCCTCTTTCCATTATCTGTAGGAAGTTTCCACTTGGATATCCTTCCATAAAATCAAAATACATAATAAAACAATAATTGTAGTTGACAGATAGAGAAAGCTTAAAGGTTCATAAGTTATTTTTATATATATGATTTGATCCTTACAGCAAGCCTATGAGTTAGGTGGTGCAGACGTTATTTCCATATTATAGATGAAGACACTGAAATTCAGATAGTGTAAGGGGCCTCTGATCACAGAGGTATCAAGAAGCAGAAACCAGATTGTCTCTCTTCCAAATAAATATTCTTTCTACTCTGCCAGCCTGATTATAAACTGAAGTTATTATTTTCTTTTTGAAAAATAATTTTTATTGATCATTTTTTAACATCACCAAAAATTTTCCCACTATCTTTCCCTTTTCCTCTATCAGAGAACTGTTCCATATGATAAATACTATTTTTAAAGACAAAAAAGAAAAAGTAGAGAAAAAAAATTTCAAAACTGATCAACATATGGGAAAAGTCTGAAAACATATACAGTGCATCCCACTCATGAACCTCTCCCCTCTGCGAAGGGTAGGGTGCAGGCATCTTCTCATATCTTTTCTTTGAAACTATGCTTGTTCTTTGTAATTTTGTGGTATTCATTTTGAATCCTTTCTTGTGGTTGTTCTTTTTGATTACATTGTTGTAATGATTGTATATATTGTTTCTGTGACTCTGATGAAGTCATAATTTTCTACTAAAAACCTAATTATCCTTTCTGATTTTCCTATTCCTGACAATTGCACCATCTTTCTTCCAGTTACCAGAGGTTAAGACCTCAGAATGATCTTTAATTCATTCTTTTCCCTTTGTTCCCATATTTATCCCATAACCAATTCTTTCTTGGGAAGTACCTGTTTGCACATATTTGTTTCCTTGTTATCTCCCCCATTAGATTGTGAGCTTCTTGAGGACAGGGATTGTGTTTCGATTGTTTTTTGTATTGCTAGTGCTTAGCATAGTGCTCATTACGGGCACTTAATAAATGCTTATTGACTGATTGACCTATAAAGGCTCTCTTGCCTCCAAATATCTCCCCAGTGATACCTGAAATTCTTCACTTAGTCACATTGCCTTAAATCATACACCAAGTTACACTCTTTGAAGTACTGATTAGAAGTTAATTTGGGTTAACTAGTTCCTCTAAAAACATGAGAGTCCTCAGAGTACTGTGGATCCCTATTAATAATTAATATAATTTATGGAAATTTGTTCAGTCCAGCTGACTTTCTAGCAACTAGTTCAATTCTACTACTCTAGGAGAGTATGAGTTTTCTTTCAATGAGGGTATTAGAAACAAGTAGGGGACATAGAGAGAGAAAGAGAGAGTGAGTGCTAATTTTGGATGACAGATATGGTATTGCAAAACATTGGGATAAGTATTTAAATGGAAAGTGTCATTAAAAATAAACTTTATTTTCTGTATATTGAACCTGTCCCAGAAAATTCAGAACATATGGACACTATAACCACAGACCACTTTATTGGTGGGGGGGAGGGGAGGAGCATGGTAAGAGGGGTGGAAGGGGGTGTGTGGAAGGGTGGATCTGACTTCTATGGGTACAGAAAGCAGTGGGGGACTTTGGGAATCCAGAAGGCAGCAAAAGGGGAAAAGGGGAATGGAAAGAAGAAAGGATGGTAAAACTAGCCCATAGTTCAAAATATTGCTTATGGGTGGGCCTCCTCCTTTACCTTTCCTCAGAGATTAGTTGGGAAGGCCTTCCCTACTTAGAAAAATAGAGCCTAAGGACAAGGGAGACCTCATACTTTTAGGCCCTTAATCTAGATGGCCTGTCTTAGAGAGAGTTTAGGTATAGGAGGAGACCAGATGAGGCTCCTGTGTGTCCATTTCTTGGATTAGAAAGCAAACCTTTTCCCCTCACATCCCCCAGCTCTGCATGTCTTCACTTTTTACCCTTCCCTTTTTCTTCATCTGTCTCTGGGAACTGACTCTATGGTAAAACAGCCAGGGACAGAGGCCCGGCAAGGCAGGGATTGTTGTTGGAGTTAGCTGTATGGGTTTTTATTTTAATTGAACACAGCACTCACATACCTTCACAAAGCTTGTAGGAAATATAGTTTATATTTCCTCAAGCTGGCCCAGGTGCTTTGTTTCTCACATGTACATTTCTGATAAATGGAGGTAGGGCATTTCCCATGCAAGATCTCCCACTTCTGCTACCTCCTCCCAAAGTTCCTTAACTATTGATCTTTGAGATATCTGAGAACCCTCCCCCCCATTTTTCAATCCTTTTACCTAAATGCAATGAAAAATTATAGGTGCAGTTATGGAATTTTATTATCCTTGTTACCAAGGGAGCACTTTCAAAAGAAATCTAATAAACGAATAAATACAACCAAGTATGATACAATTGTCCTTTCTTTTCTACTTTTTTTTAAAGGATGAAAGTGGTCAATATCAGCAAAGAAATAAATGACAGCTCCAGAAAACTTAATTATTCACTAATTTGGCTAATCTACTGGGAGGAATCTTGAACTACATTGGTAGAAGGCTAAGTGAAAGCATCCCAGGAAGAACTATCCTTGTCACTTGTCAGCACATTTTAATGAAATGCCAGTCTTTTCATACCAAATCCTGAAGAAAAACCTCTGGGTACTGATTGATGAAATGATTTCCCTCCCAAATGGAGCCTAAACTTAAAATAAAGCATCTCCCATTTTGCAAAGCACAGCATTCTGCAAGTTCAAGAGGTAAGACACACTTTCAGGATGTATAAACTGCAGAGTACATTTGAAAATAAAATTTTTAATTATGTTTGACATCTCGGGGCCCAGTGCTGTCATGCTGTAGGAAAGGAACGTCTGTTTTGACATCTCCGGTGCTAGAGACTTTAAATCAGTTTTCATATTTGCTTACCTGCTAGCTAATCAGAATTGGGGGACAGATTCTTATCACCTTTCAAAGATTCATTCACAGGGGAGATGCAGATGGTACAGAATGCAAAGGAAGGGTTGGTCTTAAAGATGATGTGATGAGGATAAATTCAATTATCCATCTGTATTCCCAGCCAGCTATCCAACAAACATTAGGAAAGTGCTTATAATAAGGCACTGTATTAAATGAAGAACTCACTTGAACTTCTATTAAAATATAGACTTCCCATTTTAATACAGCAGGTTGATGGGTCGGGTAGAAAGGACACTGGGTAGAGAGTCTGATGCTTCCTGGACGTGTGACCTTGGGATTGTCATGGGGTCCCTGTGGGCTTCAGATTCCCCACCTATCAAATGAGGGATTTAGCCTAGTTGATCTTTAAGCTTTAAATCTTATGACTGAAGGGTGGAAAGATTGAAAATGTCATTTAATGCAAAAGAATGTGAAATTTTGTTTTTCAGATGCTTATTTGTTGATTTCACTTAAGACAAAAAATGGCACAAAGTGTTGGAAGCATATTTAACTACTCAATGAGGCCTGCTTGACCTCACTATCCAGGGGTCAATCAGAGAGAAGAGAGATGATTTGTTATTTTTCAACAAGTACTATAAGAAATGACTCAAATATACTCCTTGTATATTGAATACATAAAATATTGCATGTTTCTGGTATGCTGTTGTGCTGATTTGTTGATGACCATTATACTTTGGATGTCTTTTAAATCCCACATTTTATTTTTAGACTTAAAATTATATATACCAAGATCAGCTCTGAATTAAGTGTCATGACTTCTCTAACCATCTCCCTTGGATAGCACTTTTCCTAAAGCACAGTATCAAATAGCTTTTGAAAAAAACAAAGAAATGTTAACTGGATAATTCTGACAGAGAGGGGCTGAATAGCACAGTGGGTTGGAATCTGTCCCTACAGTTCGCTATGGTCAGGAATACTTGGGTTCCAATCCCATTTCCATCACATACTGGCTGTGTGACTCTTAATGCCCTCAGACAACTCTTTAAGAATATAAATTGGAGGGGCGGCTAGGTGGTGCAGTGAGTAGTGTCAAACCTGGAGTCGGAAGGACCTGAGCCTCAGACACTTAACACACACAAACAAAAACCTAGCCGTGTGACCTTGGGCAAGTTACTTAACCACAATTGCCCTCCAAAAAGCAAAAAAAAAAAGAATATAAACTGTAGAAGAGGTGCCAACTGGCATTTGTGAAAGAAGTTCTTCATCAGGTGTGCCTTATACCTATGAACTCACATTTCCAGTGGAGAAAAAGTGTCAGGCAAAAGAGATTCCTCTTTTCCTCTCTTTAGCTAAATATTTTAAGCTGAAGTCTTTCTTGGCCTAAAATAAAATTATCTTATTCTTCACTCTTTCCCTCACTTACCTTGTGAAGAAAGACTGTGTGTTTCTGCCTGTCTGAAGTTATTTGACTAATCAAGTCAGTTAAAAAAAAGCATGAAAGAAAAAAAGAAACCTTGTCAAGCTAGCCCAAAGGGTTAAAGCAGTTTATATTTATAAGTATGAGGTTAATCTAGGGGGAAGCCGGGTGTGCCTAAAAATGATATTGGTAAATGTGGATAGACTTAATGCAGACACACTGGTTCCATGAAACTTCCTCTGGACCCACATATTCTTATGTTGCCCTTTGCCCATCTTTTCCACCCCCTGCTAAGTGATTCTCTTTTCCTGTTTCCAAGTGACATGATTTAATGTGCCATCACTGAATACTCAATGTTTAATGTGTAATGGGAAGAGCCTTGGGTCTGTTATCAAAGGACCTAGCTTGCCAGCTCTTGCACACATTACTTCACCTCTCTGAGTCTTAGTTTCATTGTCTGTAAAATGGAGTAAGAGTCAATTATCTCTAAGTTCCCTTCCAGCTCTAAAACAGTGATCCAAATATAACTATTAGGATATAGCAGTGTTGCACCCCTCTGATGTGTAGAAGGTATAACTTAAGCACTGATGCTCTCTATGTCATACCTGTCCCTCAACAATCAGTAAATCTTTCCCTGAGAATAGAAGAATAACCATGAGAATAATATATTACTTTGTTAGGTTTGAGCACATTCTTATATACAAACATAAATATTTTGAACTTCAACCTAATGCTTATTTAATTGATGACTCTCATCCAAAATAGGAATCCTTAGCATAATCAGTATAGACTATAAAAAATCCAGTCATTACTATTGAAGATAAAGGAGTAATCACTATGATTTATTATTTTCTTGGCTCCAGTACCATATCCTCCCCCCTTATAAGCAAACATGAAAATCCCATTTCCCCTCTAATCTTCTTTCCACATCTCCTTGCTTAGCGTGTACACTGTGGCCTTGATTACTTGTAATTTCTGATTTTAGACAATCTACAGCCTGTGTGTATCTTATATTTTTTTCAGTGCTATATTTATGAATATAATTGATTTATTCTGTATATTTATGCTACGTATAAAATCTAATGCAAATACAGTCAAAAGAGCTTTAAACTGAAAAGAAAGGAAAGGGGAGGGAGAACACTGCAGACAATCTACATACCATATAGAATGGCTGCAATGTAGCATGAGAATAAAAGGAGAAATCTCCAATAACTCACAGAAGACAAAATTCAAAGAAGGAACCAGCAATAAAATCCTTGATCCAAGATGTCTATATATAAATTCACAAACTGGGTAATAGACAAGATGAACTGTGCAATTTGGTTGTATCTACACAGTCAAGTCTGTCATCTAGCATTTATTAAGCTCCTACAGTTTCCCAGGCACTGTACTAAGCCCTGGGAGTACAAAAAAAGGATAAAAGGCAAAGAAAAAATCCATCCCTTCTCTCAGGAAACTCACAGTCTATAGTTCAAAATGAAACGAACATTTAGTAATGATTTGACTAACTTGATTAATAGAGAGTCAAGATGTATAATTCAGGTCCTCAAGTGTATTCTGGATCTTGAATTATCTGGTTTAGATGTTTGCACTGATCAGAACAGCCAGATAATTGGAAAATCACTTCATATCAGTATGTGTAACATGTAAATTTCCAAAGTTAAGTTTATTGAAATATTAAGCAACATCAGCAAAAATAGTTGTCTCAGGTTACTGAAATCATGCTTTCTAAAATTGAGCTCTTCTCTACTCTAAGCTTTTTCTTCCTCCTTTTACAGAAACCCTGTACTTTCTAAGTTCATATTTAACTCTTCTCAAACAACTTTTTTCAAACAACTTTTCACTGCAGGTGAGTGTGAAATCAAGAAACACCTGCCACAGCCATGCCTTCCTATTGCTGCACTGAAAAATGATTCCTGGGGTTCTCATGAAGCTTGGTCAGTGATGAACCAAAGTGCTAGGGGCCTCAGATAAAGAAATCCCAACAATGTAAATTATTTACTTGCTTCTTGTTTATTCCAAGAATACTGAATCACAATGCCCTTTAAGGTTTTATCCTACAAAAAAGGAGAGATATCATAAAAACTGTTTTAATGACTATGGTATGTGGACAAGGACATGGCATGGAATTGTTATAAATAAAGGGATAACAGGTTATTTTACACAGTGCAGTATTATGCATCAACACAGAATACAGGAAGTATAGGAGTATGTATGGGAAACCTGCCTTGGAGACAATCTATATTTGAAGAGCATATGTCAAAAAGATCACTTTTCTGGGGAACTGCATGTAGGCGGATAGATGACACCTGTCATGATTGAAATTAGTACTAGGAAATCTCTGTAGCAGGAATGAACAATTACCAAACATGAATTATGATTTTGTTTTCACTGCTTATGTCAAGCCTGATTATATATTTAATTAAGGCTATTCATGGTCATTAGTTAATGAAAATGTGTATAAATTTTCACAATGGTTTCATTTAACTCCAAGGATTTAGACTTGGCCAGTATTTACAGCTGATTAAGCAAGAAGAAACAGTTATTACTTGAATGACTACTATGTGTTCATCACTGTCCTAGGCAATGTGAAAGATATAATTGGGCTCATTTAATTATTTTTTCAATAACAAGTATTTATACTCCTCTCTCATCTTCTTCCTCTCTTTGGAGAAAATAAGGGGAAAATAAAATCTTTGTAACTAATATGAGCAATCAAACAAAATAAATTTCCACAATGGCCAACGTCCAAAAAAATCTGTCTCATTTTGTACCTGGAGTCCATGCCTTCTTTGTCATAAGGTAAGCAGCCTTCCCCATCACCAGTCCCCTTGAATTGAGGTTGGAAGGACAGCACCCATTCTTGAGGAATCCTAAGTGAAGGAATCATAATTATTTCAAAATATGTCCTGTGGACTTCATTCATTTAACCAAAAATTGCACAGAGCCCTACTCTGATGCCTCCTTGTGGTACAGAGGTGCCGCTGGGCTCTTGAAGGTCATTCATTACATTTGAAGACAAATTTTGGCAGGTTCAGCTGTACATTTTGTTGGTCTTTGTTTTCAAAGAAAATAGTTGATTTGCATATGAATAGGATTTAAGTGAGGCAAAGTTGCATAGTCAGCCTCACTCTCTTCCCCTAAAGTCCAGTGGCAAGACAAAAGTCAAGACAACTGGTCATGGCCCAGGAAGCAGTGAATGGCCTTGGTGTCTTCAGTGTCTGACCAGCCTTTAAGCACTCCAAACTACCTGCTGTAGTCGTCTTCTTGGCCCTTACAACAAATTGTTCTCACTAGTCCAATCCACCAGGGAAAGTCTTCATATGCTTGGGGTAGATGTTCCACTAACTATCATCGATGGATTTGAGGCCCATCAGTTGCTTTCAACCTAGTTGTGTCCAACTACTGAACCAGGTACTAGAGTGTGACTGCTGTACATGCTGCAGCTTTTTGGAGCCATGGGTGAGCATTGAGTACGAAGAAGATACCAAAGGTGGATAAGCAGCCTTGGAAAAGCCCTAACTCCAGAGGTGTTAGTCCTCCTTGAATACTCCACACACCCCACATTACTGTATTAGAAATACTTTTAATGTGGTCTCAATAAGAGACTATATCTGCTTTTTAAGGACCAGCCCACCTAAACACAGAGATGCCCCTCAACAGCAAAATGGACTTTAGATTCTTCATATTCTTTGGCTATGGAAACCCATGAAACAAAGGAAAAATACAGAATGGTCTTCAATCCTGTGCTAGTGAGAGAAGCAAAATGGTGGAAGGGGGAGAGGGTGAGGAAGCACAGGGTGCTAGGTCTATAAAAATTTACCTAAGAGTCACTACTCTGTATGTGAAATCTTTGTCTACTGACCAGTTAGGCATACCACTGAAAAATGAATTGTAACATTAAAACATTCTCACTTTAAATAAAATTAAATATTCTCTTCTCTCCTCCCCCTATAAAAAAGTTGTAACATAAAAAGAATGTTTCACAAATCCTCTCTCGAGAGCAAATTAAGGAGTTTTTTATTATGTATTCAAAAGCAATAGGAAATAGTATTTTATGAGATACTTGGTCATCTTGTATTGCAATACTTATGATAAACATTTGCACATTTACCATGTACAGAATTAAGTTAATGCATGGGTGAAGAGGATGCAGAAGGTTAATAGAGAAAAAATTCTATACAGATATAGAAAACTCTATAAATTAACATATTCTTTAATATTTAGTGGCTTCAAAATAAAAGGTAGACAGAAAGGATGATGTTGGAAAATGTTATCTCATTTGATCCTCACAACAACTAAGGAGATAAATTCTATTATCATTCTGATTTTACAGTTGAGGGAACTGAGACTGAGAAAGGTTAAGTAACTTGTTCATGGACACAGCACTTACTAAGTATCTGAGGCAGGATTTAAACTTAGGTTTTCCTGAGTCTAAATGTGGTCAAGTATCCATTTTATCACCTAATTGCCTATACAGATACCTCATGACTATTTATCATCAATATTTTTCTCAACAAGAGAGCTGGGAAACACTAAACATGGTGAGTTCCAAATAAAATCACCACAAAAACGATTATATTTTAACAGAGAAGTTACAACTAGTTAATGATGAGAGAGTCATTTCGGAATCAGCTTTTTTTTTTGCTTTTTTTTTTGGAGGGCAATTGGGGTTAAGTAACTTGCCCAAGGTCACATGGCTAGATTTTTTTGTTTGTGTGTGTTAAGTGTCTGAGGCCGGATCCGAACTCAGGTCCTTCTGACTCCAGGGCCGACGCTCTACTCACTATGCCACCAAGCCTCCCCCTGAATCAGCTATTTATGTGTAATCAGATCATCAACTTGTTGGAGGAAAGATCAAAATCAATACCAAAAGAATAGGAGGTAAACAAATGAGGCAAATCCAATCTGACTCCATTAAAGAAGCTGATAAAAGAAAAAAAAAGGTGGGGGGAGAGGAGATTGATTAAAGAGCAGACAATGAAATTAGTTATTACTATTTCCTAAGGAAACTTTACTAATGTAAATCAGTCACCATGAGGAAGAGGCTAGAAGAACCTACAAATTGCCTTAACTTGCTATGTAGAAAGATATGGCTGTCAAGGGGGAGGATCAGTTTAGAATACAAAGTAATTTTTAAAAATCTCAGGTAGATGATGGTAGAGTTTTATGAGCAGTATCACTTCATGAATCAGTGAGAAGTAATGGAAGAAAAGATAGGTTTATAGAACATTTGATAAGAGACTCAACTAAGTCTGATTATGCAGAGGGACTTTAAAGATGAAACTGGAATAACAAGTAATTGAGGATTATTGGGGGGAAAAAACCTAAAGATTTCTATAATACGATTCCACCCCCTTACCCTGCCAATGCCCTTTCCTCAATGGTACTAAAACTACTACATTTGAATGCTAACATGAAGCTTCTCAATATACTTGCTTGAGCAAATAGGATATTTTTTTTTTAAAGATGGGAAGAGCACTAGGTTTAAGCAAAGTTTGTGTAGAGGAATTCTATGTTGAAGACATCAATATTGTGAGGGCATTGAATGATTTAATATCTTAAAGAGGGAAGAATATCAAACATCGGGGAGAAAAATCACAGACCTAATTATTACCTCAAAAATGCAAGCAAGAAAATGCCTGTAATTTCTCATCCATTTACCTACTTCCCCATCAAAACATACTTCAAAGGTATCCTTTGTAAATGTCTAAGAAAAGAATAGGCAGGTTTTTGCAAATCATGTTCTGTGGTGAACCATCTCCTTACTAGAACAACTGACTAAGGAATGCACAGTATTCAAGATCCCACTGAACTTATTGTTTGCTGACTACAAGTAAGCTTTTGGTTCATTAAAGCAAACACTGTCTTTAAGGCTGTCTTCCAACCAGGTATTTCCCATGCATATGCCAAAATATGTGATTCTTTGAAAGATAAAAGAGAGAGGTCTTTCATAAGTAAGACATGAAACAGGATATATATATATATATTTACCAAAAGGTGTTTTCCACTGTTATGGAGGATATCCAAGATAAATTCCTGATAGAAGAGGGTTGAATGTTCTTTTTTGCACATGACATTGTCATAAATACATCAAGCCCAATGATATTGCAGAACCTCTTAGATAAGATAGTAACAAAAGATCCAGTCAGTCAGCCATGCCTATTATGTACCAGGCACTGTGCTAAGTATAGGGGTTACAAATAAAATATTCCTTTCTCCCAAGGAACTCACAGTCTACTGAGAGATACAACATGCAAGCAATTATGTACAAACCAGATATATACAGAATAAATTG